>NDGN011557643.1:6306-31501 GCA_002564285.1 Tympanoctomys barrerae | reverse complement strand
GGATATTTTCAAAATAAGGAAACTGCCACACCGCTGTTAAAATGAGAAGGCATGAAGAGAATCCCAAATAACTAGACTAGAGTCCCTAAGAGGAAGAGCAAAAAGGGGCGCATGGCTGGTCTCCAGAAGCTCCTACCTACGACGTCTCCTTCCACGGAGTTCTGGCCATTCCCACAGCAGCAGAGGAGCAGAGAGACCTGAAGCGGACTGGAGAGGAAGCTTCTGCTCGAGGTGACGTCACCCAAGGTTTCCGGAAAGAGACGAGGGAGGCTGAGAAGACAGGCAGGCCGAAGGGTGGGGACCTGAAGCTGCCTGGCTGGGGCAGGTGGACCGCTCCAGGCTCAAGCCCAGTGCCGAGGAATGGCTCTTCCTTCCTCAGGTCCCCTGAGGTCCTTGAGGAAACACCAGCATTCGCCAAATGTGATGATCAGTGAGAAGCGCGGCTCCCTCCGCAGGTCGGGTGATTCCACGCCCATTCGCTCACATCTGCAAGCTGAAAAGAACATCCAGAGCCCTACGGGGTCCTCAGGGGACACCTGAGGGCCTTCCAAGGGTGTGCCACTCCCAGGGCAGTCACCAAGCCAGGCCATGTCGATACACCCATAAAAGCAGAGGATGTGGGGTGCTGCTCTTCCTGGAGGCCAGAGTTCTGTGTTCTATGGAGCATTACCACATCACCCGCTGGGAATCACAAGAAAACTGCTGAAGGAAAACACTGTAGACCGAGCTGCCAGAGGAGTAGCACGTTGGTGTCCAGAACTGGGAGCCCTGACTGCCCACCCTTCAAGTGCTGGGGGCTGCAGGGCCAGTTCCAAAACCAGCCTCGCCTAGTGTGGGTTAATAAATGATTAAGCCACGTTTTATTAAAAGCTTTTTTATTTATTAACAGTAAAACTGCTAAATCTCTAGCACAACTAAGATAAAAACTGAAAAGGAAAATACAAATCATCTGCATGATTAAATAAATGAGAACTGGCACTAGAAAAAGAAAAAAAAAAATTCCAGGCCCCGCCCCAGTCCCAAAAGATGAATTGAAAGAAGGCACCAGGTACGAGCAGCCACAGTGAGGGTACGAGGGGCCTTAACCCCGTGTACTCGTGGCATTGTTCTGAAATAACCAGGGACACCGCGCTGGAAGGCGAGCTGTGTGTGTGATGCGTGGAGACTGAGCCCAGGATGCCACTAACAAGTGCGGCCCGGTGACAGCAAAGGGACAGGGAGGGGCGCAAAGGGAGGGGGGGCGCAAGCAGAGCATAGGTTCTTGTTTTTCCTAAAGAAAAAGCAACTGATGTTGCCTACTGACTCATGATATCTGAAAAATGCAGGAGTTCTATTTATTACTGCTTTTCTTAATTTTAGAGGAATGTTCTGGAAAATAATAGCTCTCATGGAAAAAGATTATTGGGGGTTCAATCGTTTCCGTGGTTCATTTTGAAGCCAGGCAGGATGGTGGCTCGTTTTGTCTGTTCTGCTCAGGCTTGCTTCCGGACAATTTGAAGTCTTTGTGGTTCCATAAAAATGTTAGAGTATTTTTCTACTTCTGTGAAGAGGATGACTAGTATTTTCATAGGGTTGGACTGAGTCTGGGCTGTTGCGCATTACGTCTGTTTCAGCAATGTTCATTCTTCCCACTTATGAACACAGGTATCTTTCCACTTCTTTGTGGGTGCTTAAATTTCTCTCACTAAGGTTTTATGGTTAGTATGGTGGGGTCTTTTATTCCTAAGCATTCTTGTAGCTACTGTAAATGTGAGCACTCTCTCGATTTCTTTGTCAGATACCTTGCTGTTGGTATATAGACATTACTAACTTTTCTGTATTGATTTTGCCTTCTGCTGCTTCACTGAATTCATTTATAATTCTAGCAGCTTTTTGGTGGAGTCTTTAGTGATACTTTTACTCCTTTCCACGTTAGATAATTTTAATTTCTTTATTCTCTTTCCTACTCTGTCTAGAACTTCCAGTACTATGTTAATAAAATGGTGAAAGTAGGCATTTTTTCTCATGGCATAGGTCGTAGCTTTTCCGCATTTATTTTGATATTTGATAATAAAGCATATTTTCAATTTTATGTGGCAAAAGAGAGTTTTTCTTAAGTCATTCCAATAAGCTATTTTAATCATGATGGAAATACAAAAAAAATACAAGAAAAGAAATTTCAAGTCAGTATCATATATAAATCTAGATACAAAATTTCTCAATAAAATATTATCAAATCAAATGCGGCACTCTTTAAAGACAATTCCATAATGCTGAGTATATCTCAGGGATGCAGGAGTATTTTAACATTGGAAACTGTATTTATGTATGACATAATATCTATAAAATACAGGATCCTATTAACAAATACAGAAATATATTTTCTAAAATTTAGCTCCTAGACCAGCGATAGTGGTACATGCCTGTAATCCTACCGCTTAGCAAGCTGAGGCAGAAAAACCACTAAAAGTTCGAAGCCAGCCTGGGCTACATAGTGAAAGCCTATCTCAAAAATTAACTAATTAATTTAAAATTTAAAAAATAAAATAAAATTCAGCACCTATCATGATTAAAAAAAAAAAAAAAACCCTCTTTGAAATTAAGACTGAGCGAGACATGTTGCCAGAAAAATGCCGCCACCACACATGGAAAGCGAACATGCTGTTCAGCGCCAGCACAGCCTTAGCGCTATTTCCTTAACCACGGAGGCCAGCCCAGGCCACACCCCTGGCCTCCCTTCCCGGGGACCTGGCCACCAGTTGCTGGGCACAGGAATGGGCGCCTGTGTAAGTCCGACCTCGCTGCCGCAGGGCTGGAGAGCCCTGGCCGCCCCGCGTAGTGGGGCGCGACAGCTTTTCCTCTGGGGTGCACACCGCGCTGGGTTCACCTGAGCTTGCCCAGAGCAGAAGCCTGGGGTCGGGTTTTCCGCTCCGGGGGCTCCGATTCTGCACGCATAGCGCAGGCGCTCGCGAGCACTCAGGCTTTCTCCTGAGCTCAGAGGCCGGCCACGCGCGAGCGCCACAGCCTCTGTGCGCGTGCGCGAAATGCACCCCCATCCGCAGATCTTGGGCTGGGAAAAATATTTTTAACAACGGTACACCCTACCGCATACATGTGCCGTATTTACATGCAGAGCAGAGCCAACCAGCATCGTCGTATGTAGATGTTATGAACTGTTATGTAGACAAGCAGAAGAACATGAACAAATCTTCACGAAAGCTCTTGCCCTTGAGACGGATAGACAAACCGAGCTGTATTTCCACACCCACCAAAAATATATATGTGTGTTTAAACTACTATTGTCATTAACAGCAAAACCAAATGAGCAAAAAGGCAGTAAGACGTCAAGAGCAGTTTCCTTCAAAGCCTGGAGCCGGGAGCCCGGAAGCACTGAGTCGGCGCCGCGTCGCCACGCTGCGCCCCGCCCTACCAGCTTGTGTAGCTTAAGATCTTCAGGGTGCATTTTCCTAGCAATATCTAAAGTTCATTAAATTACTAGAAAAATAGACAATAAATACTGTTTAAAAGGAATGGGTATGCATTAAAATCAAAATACAGAAAATGTGAGGTTGAATATTACAAGGAAAATTTTAAATACTCAAAATCTGGGGGCAGTAGTCTGGCAAAATTTTGCCAAAGTTAGTTCTAGAAGGTCTGCATCCTGTGATCTGACACTTCCTAAAAGCTAACGAACCATCCATTCCACCTCCTGCTCTCCAGAATCCTCCTCTGAGGGGGTGCAGCGCGCCCCACCTGCAGGGGCCCCACGATGGAATCCCAAGTGGCGGCGGCGGAGTCTCTGGTTCTGCAGGCCGGCTCTTCCAGAGTCTCGGCCAGGGGCATGTTGAATGGACAGCCGAACGGCCTCCCGAGTTAGACGACCTAACGCGGTCGAGATATTGGAGCTACAGGTGTGTGGTGGTCAGAAAACGCGAAGAAAGCGTTCCTGCTGGAGTCGGAGAAGAGCCTCGCATCCAGATCCACTGGCTGAGCCGGGATCTTGCTGCGCTCCCTGATGCTGGCAGCGACCTGTGTCGGCCTCCGGGACCCCAGGGCTCACCCGTGCCATCTTGCTGCCAGTCTTCGTAAGACCCCACAGCATCTTTCTCTCATATCCAGACCCCGGCGTCTCACAAGTTCCCCAGATTCCGATCCAAGCTGCCTGTCCTGGTGTTGCCCCGACTGAGAGAGAAATGGAACTATCAGTAAATACTAGATATGAACTTAGGAGGTAACAAGGAAGCAACACAGCAGAGTAATTCTCAGGGGCTGAGCAACTCAAGCTTTTCTGGGGGAGAGGGGAAGAAACTGACCTTAAAGGGAAAAGAAGGATGCTGTGGGGACGCTAGAGGAAGGAGTGGGTCGCGGAGGGGACAGTCCAGGCTGACTCCGCTTTATCCATCTCAACCAAGAAAGAAGAGGGAAGCTGGGAGGGTGGAGCAGCAGGAGGTGAGACGAAGCCAGCCAAGGGGACAAACCCAGCTGGGAGCGCTAATCCCTGTGCACAGTGTTGATGCAGTTACAAACCCTTCATGCTGTGAAAATAATGATATTAGTAACAAGACTGGGAGCAGAAAATTGGAAATGGGGTGTAGCTGGCCTGATCTTCACCTATTTCAAAGTTTTCCCCACTATCAGCTAGTAAGGACCAAAAAAGAAAAGAACTATGGGGAGAGAAAGGAAGTAGATTCATATGTATACCTATGAGAAGGGCTTGTAGATAGAGAATGATAGATTAAGCAATAGAAGACAGACAGACAGACAGAGTTGCGTACCTCAATAAAAATAGTACCATGAAGAACAATAGGTATAACATCATCCTATTTTTGTTAAACTAAATTAAACTCTGAGCTTGCCCCCAAATTAGCTTGGAACAATGTACAACAAATGACTCCAGTGTGTGAACAGTTGCTATCTCTGGAGATTGGCCGGGGTGCTGGGCATGTTCCCTGAGGGCTGTATGTGTGTGTGCATTTTGCAGCTGGAGGCTCTGAGATTTAAACCCTCCTGTGTGGAGGGGGCTTCACCGCCCTGCGTGGGGCTGTCTCTGCTTACTGTGAGCAACTGCAGGCTTTCTCTCTTCCTCCACTGGACCCCGTCTGTGACCAGGCAGCCTTCGGGGTGTCTCGAATGTGCCTGTTTTCTCATGTATTCTGGACTGCTGTGCTGTCGCTCCCAAGGGCAGCACTGTCACGTGTCGTATTCCTCACCTTTTGCGCCCCGCACTGTGATGCTCCCCGTGTCCACGCTGCAGCGGTCACTTCCATTTGCTCCTCCACCTGTGCGCTGTGCAACGGCCCGGTCCCCTTCCCACAGACAAGCGCCCGAGACTTCCTCCTCCACTCCTCCTGAGGCCAGGACACGCGGAAGCCCTGCTCCTGTCTCCTCAGGGGCCTAGGTGTGACTTGCTTGGTACCAAAGCCCAGCAGCAGAAGCCCTGGGTAAGCCAGTACAGGGTATTTAATTTAATGAGGTGGCCAGACATTTCATGTTTACAGGAAAAATCCAAAAAAAAAAAAAATTAAAAAGTAATTGTTTTAAGTTTAAAAAAATACTTTGAACTTCTAGGGGTTGGATCTATAGAAACCAATTTTTTAAAATAAAGTCATCACTCTTTTCTTTACCACAAAGCAGGCTGAACATAGGCAACAGAAATGAAAACATCCTCTAGTGAAGCCCACGTTTAGAAAGAGAGCCCCTCTCCCCTTCGCCTGCTCCCAGGAAGGAAAGGCAGCGAGAGCCTGAATTCAGGTTATGCCTGGAGTGACCAGGTCCGAGAGTTTGGTTCTGGTGCCCTGGGCCAGCCCCTCAGAGGCCCCCGTGGACTCAGGGTGAACATTTTGTCCAGCTTGCGCCATAGAAGAGCGCAGGTTCCTGAGTCAGGACGTGCTTGGCATAGCTGCACGCAGAGATTCTCCAGTTTGTTTACAGTGTAAAAGCTCCAGCACCAGACAGCCTGGCTCAGAACTGGGCATCCTGCCGCTCGAAGAAGCTTCTGTTTGCTTCCCTCGGAGAACGCTGCACAGGCCCACTGGTAGGGAAAATGCACTTTCTGAAATTGCACCGAGTGATAGCAAGCTATGGTGTGCAGAACTGAAAAGCAGAGTAGGAGCAGTTGCTACCCAGCTGCCGCGTGCAGCCGGGAGAAAGCGATGAGCAGCTAGACATGGGAGCAGCCGCAGTGGCATGAACACATCGCGGAACTGCCTGTGGAAGACGGACCTCTGTAGTTCCATTTCATGGATGTAGATATAACGAAACTATTTTTTCTTCTGAATGGTGCTCTGAATCCTGATTTGAAAATATCAGGGTGTTCATCCTTCCTGTTCTACACACGGCTTCCGCCGTACCACAAAGCCTCATAAGTATACATCAGCAGGAAGATGAAAACCGGCATGTCCACACTGGTACCCTAATGTCTTGATCACTTTCTCTTTCTTACATCACTTTCCAGCCTTTGTGGGTTGAGTGTCTTTGTCTATTTCAGAGTCAAGAAAAGCATGCCCCTTAACTTGCACCTTCCGGCACCATGGAAGGTGGGCTGGCCCCGCCTTCCAAGTACGCATGTGTGCAGTCTGCTCCTGTCTGTTTGCCGCTGTGACATGTGTCCTCTGATGTCAGCTGCACTCATGGTGGAACAGCTGGGAGGTGGAAGAAGGAAAGACAGGGCTGTGCGAAAGCCCCTGGGACGATGGCCCCAGGATGGAGCCAGCGCAGTGCCCACGAACGGGGTGCTCTGCTACCAACCCACCTGGCCCTCCAGACTCCTGCTGGATTGGGTGGCTTTCCCCCAGTGTCTCTACCTAACCACACCAGCCTCAAACTGCCACACTGTCATCCCTGCTTCATGGCCACATGATTTCTAATCTCATTTAGCATATTTTTCCTGACAGAAGTATCCCAGGGTCCTGTACTGCAAGCACCTGGTGCCTCACGGACAACGAACGATGGGGGCTCCTTATGGGGAGGCAGCAGGGCGTGCTTACCTCACTGCATAGGGTGGCCAAGAACGAAGGCACCATGTGCCCTGTGACTCTGATGACCACAAGCCCAGGACATCCTGGCCGAGAGGCGCTGCTCCCATCAGCCTGTGAAAACCACACTTTGCCTCCAGAGCACCGCGGGAGCACAGCTGTGCACAGGCTGTGAGCCCCAGCCCCCGGTCACACAGCCTGGCCCCCAGGCGATGAGATGCGCTGGGCCCGGGAGTTCTGGGTCCGAACCCAGGACCAGGCGCCTTGGAGAAGGCGGCTGTCAGTGTTGTCGCAGTGGTCAGCCTGAAAAAACAGGAAGGCAGCCCACTGCTCACAGCAGCACTGCAGCTGAGCGTGGTGGCACTCGCCTGCAAGCCCAGCTGCTCAGGAGGCTGAGCCAGGAAGATCCTGACAACCAGGAGATCCTGTCTCAAAGTAAAAACAAAAATGGACTAGATATGTGGCTAGTGGCAGAGTGATAGTTTGCATGCAGTCCCAGGTCAAGCCCAACATTGTGAAAGAGGAAGGAAAAAAGGAAGGAAGGCAGGGAGGGAAGGAGGGAGGAAAGGAGGGAGGGAGGGAGGGAGGGAGGAAAGGAGGGAGGGAGGGAGGAAGGGAGGGAGGAAAGGAGGGAGGGAGGGAATTCTGTCATCTTTAAAGTATTCAGGTGAGAAAAAGCCATATGCAAAAAGAGAAAAGGAACAGAACAGAAAGGAAAGGGAAATAAAGAAAAGCAAAAGAGCAGCAGAGCAGCCACTTCTTCCTGGAAAAATAATCCCACATCCTACCTGGGGGGAGCCAGATGAAAGCACTTGTCTGTGCAGGCAGGAGGTGGCTGGGGCAGCCTGGGTCGCCTTTCGGGTCTGGGATCTGCCAGTCACCAGGAAGGCTCCACACACAGACAGCTGCGTGGCTCAGAAGCCGCAGGTCCTGTCCTGGCTGGCGCCCGCTGGGTGGAGCCTACAGGCAGCCTGCAGCCTTCTTTGCATCCCTGGATGTGGAGAGGAGGCCAAAGCCCAGGAAAGAGCTGGATGAAGTGGTGGGAATGGGGAGCGCGGAAGCGACAGCACAGGCTGCACCTTCGTGCCACTTGCCTCCCGGCTCCTGCGAGCACCGGACACTGCTGCAGGACTGTCCAGCTTCTGGGAGAAGTGGGCAGACGGGGTTTTAATTTTACTGTTTCACAGTATTTAGCTAGAAGAGGAAAGAAAAGCAGTCTTAGAGCCAGGGGCTGCGCACCAGGTAAATAACCCAGGGACGTGAAGGCGCTCAGGCATGCGCCACATTTTTCTTCACAGCAGAATCGATTTGGAATTTTTCTTTCTGTGATTCAAAACAAATTGTTCTGAAAATATTCTTGTGTCTGAAAAACACATACCTCTGCTTTTCTAAATGTATAAACATGGACTTAAAAATCAAAGGAGCACAGTCATACAGCAGGTCTACTAAATATATAGGAATCTGCCTGCTTTCTATATCATCTATTACACATAAAATTCTAACTTTAAAACTTGTAATTTCAATTAGGTATTTTAATAAAAGAAAAGCTAATTTTATTAAAACTTTAAAACACGAGTAACGTTTTATGCGGACTTCCAAATGTAAGTAATTTAGCAAAAGATTTAAACATCTGCTTCCACAGCAGGCTCGCGAGTGTTGGAAGCGCGCTGTGCTTCATCAAGCTGAGTGTGAATGTCCCTTGGAGCTCCTGAAGGGGAGGGACAGGCCTGAAGCCTCCAGGAAGTCCTGGGGCCTAGACGGAGCCGCAGCTGGGGGGCAGAGCCGGTACCAGGACAGCCGGCAGCGCAGAAGCAGCAGAGGTCGGGCGGCGTCAGGTTCCGTCCTCTCCTGGGAGCTGTTTGGGCTCCCTGAAGTCAGTGCGTGTAGGCCAAGCCAGCACGGACGCACGGCCGCGCACAGATGCCGCGACTGGTGGCCAGATGCCGAGAGTAGCCATTAGAGGGCGAGTCTCTCTCTGCATCCTCATCTCTAAAGCAGAGCCCTTGTTTAAAATCTGTTCCTGGGCCAGGGAGATGGCTCAGTAGTATAAGCGCTTCCCTGGCAAGTGCAAGGGCCTGAGTTCAATCACCCGTTCTGCCAAAAAATATATAAATAAATAAAATCTGTTCCTTTAGTTCTGATTTGCATATCAAACAACTCATGCAAGCGAACAGCGCAGCGGACTTTAGCATATTCGGAGTCCCCGGGCACCACCGGGGCTTCTCTGCAGACCTCCCACTGCCGGAAGAGACGCGCCAGTCCCTGGCCACCAAGGCTCCACACGTAGCCAGAGCCTGTCCCACCGCACGGCAGTGCGGCCACACCCTGCGGCCACAGCTGTACCTCCCAAGACGCTCTATAGAAGCGGGCCTTGCAATATGCAGTCCTGTGTTACTGGCTAGAGCTTTCTATTCGGAAGCATTTAACTCAAAGTTCTATTCTTTTTCACGTCCAGCAGTGTAGGTGATTTTTCCAACATGAATTCAGACTTCATGTTTTCCCATTTCAAAGGTGCAGCTCTGCTGCTTATCGGGTTCCGGAACCACTTGGTCCCGCGCGCTGCGCAGCACAGCGCTCCCCCCGCAAGCCGGCTCCTCGGGCATTGTGCGTTCTCTTGCGCCCCCTAGTGACCTACTGGAGGAGTGTGCGTTCGCCCTCGATCCCTCGGACTCTGCGGCTCCCTGAAATCTTAATGATGCACACAGCGCATGACAATTAATTGGTATAAAATACAATTTAAATGCAGTTACCACGCCTAAGCATTCTTGTTTTTTTCTTACAAATTATAAAGCTTTGTGCTAGTCCCCAAGCTGTGGCTAAAGCAAAATGTTCCTTCCTTAACACCTCCCCCTCTCACAGGAAAATCTCAAGCTATTTCATCTCAGTTCTGAAAAACACAGACCCTGCGAGCTTTTCGTTATTGTTTAAGAAGACAAACTGCAGAAGAGATACAAAATTAACTAAGATAATGTGTGAAGGCTACTAATAAAAGCAAGAAAGTAAAAATAAAAATAGAGAACATACGTAAAGAACAGCAAAGTTCCTCTAACGCTTAAAGCCTTGTAAAAATTGTTTTATACAATTATTAAATATTCCTATGGTTCTGTATTTTGAAGTGACTTCAAAAATTTATATTTGAAATAAAAAAATTTTAATTGAAACTTGAATGCTATTTTACTAAATATTTTTCTTAATTTTACATTTCCTCTTTAAAATTTTGAAATAGAGGAGACAATGGAAAAATTGTAACATTAACTTTCTATGTTTTTAAAATAGTTTAGTGCTTTAGTGTTATACAAAAATGACTTTTGATTTATTAATAAAACTTCAGATCCCTAGAACTAGTGCTTCAAAAATTATGTTTAAAAGTCTCAGCAGAACTAATCATTTTTTAAACTACGATTTCCAGAAATGGTTTAAATCTTGCAGAAAGTTTTAGAAACTTTCAGACAGGAATCTTTTATTTAATACATGCTACTCCGACCTTCCTTCCTGGTTAATAATAATAATAATAATAATATCCAAAACAATTTGGGAAAAATGAGTGTATTTTCAGATCTTCGGTTATTGTGTTATTATTTATATCTCTTGGGTAGGTTTACAGGGAATAGTTGATTCTATTTTACAGAGAGTTTAAAATATACCCATAAATCACCCAGAACAAAGACTTTTAAATCAACTTATGTGTAAATAAATAAACTTTTTTGACTGGTGGATGGAAATTAGGTTGCTGTACTTGTCTGTAAGATTTCAATTAAATACTAAGTGAGGATTTCATAGACAATAAATTATTCCTTTGGAAAATGCAGAATGTTTACATATCTGCCAGGCGCCGAGTCAAGCGCAGCTCAGGCTCCAGCTTCTAAAGGCTGGCGGCAAGGCGTCACCGGGACCAGAGCGCCTGCCCAGAACGGCGTCGCAATCTCAGCATCTGTTAGATGTATCTGTCGTCAGCCCTGGGGAAGAGAACAGGCAAGATTATCAGTGGGACTTGTGTGGCAAAAGAAAAACTGGAATAAGTGAGACAGATGTATTTGTTTATTTACTTGTTTTTTATTTTGTTTGGTACTAAGAATTGAACCCAGAGCCTTCACGCTGAGTTACACACTCAGTTCCTTTAATTTTTGATTAGGAAACAGCACCTTGTTAAGCCCCTAAATTGCACAAGCTGTTCAACCTTTTGACCTTCCTGCCTCAGCCTTGCAGAGTACCCAGATTACAGGTGTGGACCACTGTGCCCAGCTATTTAGACTGGCTATTGTCATGTTTAAAGTATGTCTCAGCCCTGACTATTGCTGTTATCTCTGTAAAATTTATAATTCATGCATTTTGATCTAGGAAATAATGCTTCCCGGACTTCTCTCCCCTTCATTATTACAGATCCTTGCTTGTTGTGCTCGTACAAATCAGCTGCAATCCCATGGGCGTCAGACTGCCGCAGCAGAGTGGCTTCCCGCGCCTCTTACGCTCCTTCACGTTGGATTCCTGGGAGGTGCCTGCGCTTCTGTGACATTGGCTGCTTTACTTTCACTTTGTCCAGAAATCCAAGAGAAACTGAGCACCTTCTAAGTATCTGGCTGTGGCTGACAACCTGGAAGCGGGCAGCTCAGCGGGGTCTTCCTCCCCAAGGAAAAGCACCGCAAGGGGAGAGGAGCAGGACGGCTCCCTGCTGTGCTGGCGTGTCCCAGCCCCGGGCAGACAGCGCCCAGCCTGATGATTATCCTCGGCCTGGGGCTGCCCGAGGACGCCGTCCTCAGAAGCAGCCAGAGGGGAACAGAAGACCTTGTCCTAAAACAATTCTACCTTTTCCCAGAACATAGCCAATTACGGTTTACAGCCCCGCTCTCTTTGATACTAATCAGTGTTCGGCTCTGCTGGCCTCAGACTCCTGGTGTTTACTCTGCCAAGCGGCGCCCGGCAGAGCAGGGAAACACATGCGGGGCTGAAATCTGAGCCCCCAGCTCGGGACAGAGGTCAGCAGGACAGGGCAAGGGGCGCAGCGGAGGCAGGGCCCGCACATCTCCGTGAGGCCGGGGGACAACGGGCATGGAGGGGCATCCCTGCGACCGCGGGGACATCTGGCAGGAGCGTGGCCTCCCGTGGCCGCCTGGCCCCGGCGATGGCCCCCGTATAATTTCATTGCCGCGGGAAGGCAGGAGCCACAGCCTGACACGCAGAAGGTGCTGAGGCCCAGCTAGACCCGCAAGAGGCTCTCAGGTCTGGGCTGTGGGTTTATGCCTGCAGCGTCCCTCGTCCTCTGTCTGCGTTGGTTACCTGCTCCTTGCTGGGACAGAGGCCACCCCTGGAAGGCAGCCCAGGGGGGAGCGGGAGAGGAATGGCAGTCACCCCAAGTCTCCGGGGCTGCGTTCTCAAGGGGAGTCCTAACAGCCCCCAGGGATAATCTCCAGTGTAAGGAGGAGAAGTGTGCAGGCAGCGATCTCAGGGAAACCCCCCAGAAGCTCACAGACTGTATCACACACGTACACAGACAAAACAAATTGTCATGCCCTGAAGCCTTTTCTGTTAAAAAGAAAAGAAAACCTTGGATTTTTAGTATCCTGATAGCATTCAAGACTCTCCCCTTGAAGTGTCCTTGCCTCGGCCCTGCGGTGACAGGGTGGGTGCAGACCGCAGCCCCGACGACAGGGCGCGCGATGGCGCGCGTCTAAGAGTGTTCGCCAAGCTGGGCACGCGCCGCAGGCGCACCACTGCCGCCACGGGGCCTCCGGGGGTCCAGGGGCCCCCGTCCTCCTCTCCTAGACACAGAAGTAGGATGGAGGGAAGAAAAATCCCCCCTAAGCCTGGCGCTTCTGCTCACGTGACTGCGTCATCCTCTGGAAAACTGAATCACAGTTGCTAAAATAGCCACCTGTGCCCCAGCCAGCCGCAGCTCACCCCGCTGTCTGCCCAGCCAGAAGGGAGGGGCCGCCCCTGGAAAGAGATATGACGTCGCCCAAGGGACTCCCTACCCCTACCCGCCGCAGGGGCGGCGCCGGCACAGCGCTTGCCCTGCCTGTGTGCGGTTCCGCTGCAGTCCTCAGCCCTGCTGGGGAACAGGCATCTAAGAAATCTGTCTCTTGTTTGTGAAAAAGCCCAGGGACTGAAGGACTGACGCCCAGAACCTCATTCTTATTACAAGTTCCAGATGACGGGCGCACCTCATGGCTCAGGCTGGTCTCTGACACGGAAGCGCTTCGATAGAAGATAAAGAACCACATGAGTATGTGCTTCTGCACACATACACAAAAGCTGACACGGTTCCTTTTGGCTGAAGTAAAGGTGACGAGATAATTTATAAATATCATTTTTAAGAGAACATGAGTGACAATAACTAGATGCCAAGGCTACTCTAAAGTAAATTCCAGTGGGAAAGCATTGAAATAATTTCTAAACCCAAGACTAAGCATATGAATGGAAAATGGGATGCCAATAGTCAGTAAGATATTTTAATAAATGTTACCCACAAAACTCTCTTAAACTCCATGTTCACTCCTGGATCCTATGATCTAAACATGCCTCATATTTAAGTGGTAAAATATACAAATGAAATTTTAAGAATTGAAGTGAGAAAAAAATTGCCTGGGTTTCCATGAATGCCACTTAAAAACACAGTTGAAAATGTGAATGTCAAAGAGCTGGCATTTATGACACACATGTTGGAACTCATTAAAGCGCTGTGGGGAGCTGAGGGTCAAGGGTTGGTGGCCTGGCCTGCAAAGGAGAGTCCCGTTTCCGGCGTGGGCCGGCCAGTCCTGGGCCCCGCGCCCACCTGAAATACCTGCACGGGTCTTGCCAGCGCGTTCCGGGTCCCAGCACTGTGGTGTCGTCTCAGTCTGGTTGTTGGGCCTTCCTCCTCGGAGGCAGAGGCCTGGAGGCTGGCAATGGAAGGTGCCCTCTGGCTCCCAGGTGGCTGAGTCGCTTCTGGAGAGCTACAGGATGGAGAGGGTCGCCTCAGCCTCCTCCTGCCTGGCCTGCCCTGCCCTGCCCTCCGCTCAGGGCTTTGTTATTCATGGTAAGAAGCGGCATTTCAGAAAGGCAGACTTTCAGGTAGGAATTAATTTGGAATGCACAAAAACAAGCCCCCGTGAGAAATGTGATTATTTGGATTATTACTCTGCGGGTTTGTCACAGAGATTTCCCTCAGCCCTTGGCTGGGAAACAGATAAATGTCCTGCAATGAGTGAAAGTGGACTGATTTTCTTATCACTTATTTCCCTACTGGAGAAAACACAGTACTGTCAGCAGGCACTGTCTCCTCCGCAAGGCGCCCTCTTCCCCCAGCTCTGCACACAAATCTGTCCCCTTCATGACAGAGCCTGCTTGGCTCCATCGAGAGCCTGCCCTGCGTCAGTGCTGAGGGAGGCTTTCCCCAGAGGCCTCTTGGGACTTGCAGCGTTTCTTAGGGGACCTGATTTACTGAAAGAAAGCTAAGTAGCCAAACAGTCCAAGTCCCTCAGGTCACAATAAGCCAGGGCATCCACTCTGAGCACCAGAGGGTGCAGCCCGTGGGAGAGGGCTGAACTAGGTTTGTAGAAAATAGTGTGATTTCCAAGGAACTCAAAGGAACCCCAAGGAAAAAGCACACCCCAGCCATAGATCCAAGACAGCAGAAAACCTTGAGCAGAAAATCGGAAGTTGAGGGGGAAACAGTATCATTCTATGAAAGATGAAGCCTAGCCCTTTGGATCTGGGAATGGTCACCTAGCTGTGGTTGCCGCCTGCCCACGGCCTGCATCTCCCTTGCCTGACTCATGTCCCTGCACTTAGTAGTAGTAGCAGCCCGTGTTTCCAGGCAGGCCTCGCACCGCAGGCTCTCTACTGATGCATCCACTGTAGTAACTCTAATTTTCACAACAATCAAATGTCACTGTCACTGTCAGCCACACGCACAGCTCTGTATCTCATAGGCATGATTACTTTGGGGACTGAGGAAGGAGGATCAGTTGAGCACCAGGAGTGTCGGGGACAGCCTGGGCCTGTAAGACCCCATCGCAGAGAAGGAAAAAGAGCCATTGTCCCCATTTTGAGACAAGAGGTTCCCTTAGCTTGTACATGGCTGTGCAGTTGTCCGACCCTGAACCTCTCAATTTTAACCAGATCACATCATCAGCTGGTAAAATTAGAAAGAGCGGCCCTCATTGGTCAAGGGTCAAACGAAGTCTCCACTGAGGCCGCCAGCTATCTGCTGCGCTCTGGCCAACTTGGGCAGTGCACACTACGTGAGGCCGTGCTGGCACCCTCCTCGGGCTTGGGCACCCGCCTGTGAGGGCATGGCTTACGCCAGTCCCATCTGTCCCTTTTTCTTCCATCTCCCTATTAATTCAGCTATTTTACAGTCAATTTGAACCAGGGCCAGCAATTTTAATATTCTGGAAGTTTCTAAATCATTCTTTGTTATAGTAGGTTTAAAATGGAAGTAAAACTGAAAGAATGCTTTCTTCCGCCCACTATCTAATCAGACATGGGTTCTTAAAGGAGAGGTTGCATCAAGCAGCAGAGAGACGCCCTCAGATGGGAAGTATCTTTCTTCCAAGGGAGTGTTACATGATTAAATGGTTAACAGAGCAAAACATCCCGGATGTCGTAGACTGCCTGAAAATGCTCTTGGGGATGAGAGCAGCTATTTGTGTAGAAATTGGCAGAATACTCAATGATACAAAAACAGCTTGTGATGTTTGCTAATTCTGGAATGGCCCTGCGGCCAAGTAGGAGTCTGCCTGGAGCCTGCCAAGCGAATCTTGGGAGTCCGGCTTTTCTCACTTGCCCTGAAGGTCTGGGAGCTGGCCCTGGGTCTGTACGCGACCCACCTCCTTCACTTGGCAGACAGGCGAGAGCCAGAAAGCAGGTGAGACATTTGCAGCATGGACGCATGAGTGGCCGGCAGGACCCGTCACCAGGCTCTGGGTGCTCCTGGGCTCCCTGTGCGTCCTCGCACTCCCCCTAACAAGCGCAGAGCTAAAGAGCAGCCACGCTGCCCCGCGGTGGTCTGCAGCACAGTGGACGTTTCCCAGAGCCCGAGGAAGTTCCCTGCAGAGCCGCCACGGCAGACAGAGGCTTCCCGGCTTCTCTACCAGTCCCAAGTGCCACAGGCTGGGGAGGGACCCGAGAGGGACCTGGCCTTTACCCATAATCCCGTACTCACTTTCTATAAAGAGCGATCTGAGGAAAATATTTTGGCACATTAACATTTGTTAATCTGGAAAGCTGAGAGTGGCAGTTTGGGTCATATTATTTCAATTGTTTTTCAATAGAAAAGGCAGCAAGAGATCTCAAACACGTGAAGTGAAAGTGAGAGCACTAAGATTTTACAAGAAACCTTAACAAAGTTAGGAAATTTAAAACCATTAGTGTTACTTATTTTCCTAAATCTGTTAATAAGTTGCATATTTCTTCCTTGAGAAAAAAAGAAAAATTTAAAAAGCACAAAGCAGTGCTTGCTACTGAGCTGATATTCTGGGTTTTATATCAGCTAGAATAGAAGAAAAATGCCCGTAATTCCTCAAAGTTGCCAGTGCTAATCCATTTTGTCAAACCAACTTTACAGAGATGAAAACAATGTTGAATGAACATAATTCAATATGATTATGCTTACGCTTGTTTGATAATTCCAGGTTGCAAGAAAATCAGTCCTCTTATGTTTCCCTAGCTATTAACTACATATTGTGTCACATTACTATTCCTGCAAAATGTGTAAGTAGATTCATATGCTGATTGATTTGTCTTTAATTTAATGAGTATTGTAAATTATTTTTAAATTTCTGGAAATGCAGTATAATCTAGTAATTCTAAAAGGGAAATGTCGGGTCACAAAGGTGAGGGGAAGGAGCGTGGCTGACACTGGCGCCTTAGGAACAAAAGAGCGCCCTCTGCTGGAGAGCAAAGTCTCGCTAAGCACAGGCTGGGCAAGAGACCCGCATGGCGCTGCCTTCCAGGGAGTAGTAGGAATGAGAAGACCACACTGTACAATAACCTCAACGCTGTTCTGATGTGAAATGTGAAAGGCAAATATAGCAGTCAAGATGTCTACAAATAAAGAAGAAAGTAAAATTTTGAATGAGTTCCTGGACACGTAATCACAGTAAATGAAAACAAAAAGTGACAAAGAATAAATTAGACAAAATTTTCGAGGAAATATAATTTCTTACTTCTACATAATTGAAAGCAATTAGAGCCAGGCATGGTGGAGTATACTTGTAATTCCAGCATTTTGGGAGGCTGAGGCAGGAGGATTGCAAGTTCAAGTCTAACCTGGACAACTTCAAAACTTAGCAAAACCATATCTCAAAATAAAAAATAGAAAAAGGTTGGGAATATGGCTCAGAGTGGAGCCCTGGGTTCAATCCCCAGTACTGCCTCTCAAGAAACAAAAAAAAGCAAGCAAGCATATAGAACCCTATGGCTAATACAAATGTTATAAAAATATTCTAGTAACGCTTGCTGTTTAGTAGCTCTCATGCCACACAAGGCATAAGCAGAATGTTTTTACAGAGTAACACAAACATTTCCGTCTTTGTCCTGGAGGACTCGAACATCCTCACTTCCGAAGCAGGGGCTGGGGGTGGGGTCGGTGGTAAAGCATTGGGCAGCACATGCCAGGCCGTTGCTGAGGCCCCTAACACCCCAAACAAGTACAGAAACAAGCAGGCCCACATCCTTCTGGGAGCCTCTCTTGCTACTGGAGTCCAAATGAGTCTCCTTCCCTAAGCCCGGGCCTTCACCGCACCCAGACCGCAGTGCCTTCTCCACTCCTGGCCAGCAAGGGTCGCACGGGCACAGAGCCCTGAAGCCTGAACGTCCCCAGTTCCCTGGTGAATTCTCACCCAGAACAGAGGAAAATGGATTAGAAAGGAGAATGCACACAGCCGTGCAGGGACAGGAGCAGCGACCCATGGTCCTGAGTATCCTGTGGATGTGGATGGAGCAAGGGGCTGGGCAGAGACATGCAGGAGGAAGTTTTCTCTGATGGAGCCAAGTGGAAGGGCTCCCCCTGGGAGAGGGCAACACTGATAACACAGAGATCAAAGGTGGAGAACCGTTATCCTCAGTCGCAGGTAAGGAAAGCACTGCAGATGGCCCCCAAGGCAGGATGTCTCCACAAAAGCAAAGGGCTTTCAGGGGGAAACTTTACGTATTCACATAGGAAAGATGCCTCCTCACCAGTAGCGATGGGCGCCTTCATCCGTAAGCTCAATCGCAGGTTCTACATCACGTGTAGCAAAAAAAGGCAGATGGGAGCACGTCGGGCAGAGCGGTCAGTATTAGAAGGAGCAGCTTACACTAGGGCGCCTGACGAGATCGAGTCAGCGAGGGCTGGCTTTGGCTGGGCCACTGGAGGAATTTATTTCAAAGAAACAAAGCAGGAAGCAGCTTTGGAGCAGGGTTAGCAATCATGTAAACGGGCAGAACAATAAATAAATAGATAAATAAATAAATAAAATTTTGTAAAGGGCAGCATCACCCCCGCTCCCCATGGCAAGCATAGCTGACTGTGCCGGAAGTGCCTACCTTGCAGCTAGCATGGGGAGCTACAGACAGAGGGCAGGGCACCCAGCAGCCAGCTGCCCCTCACGCCCCACCCGTCCTCATGCAGCATCTGATCCTAAACGCACAAACATTTGGCTCCCTCCTGCTTCTCCCCAGCTCCCGCTGCCAGAATGTAGGGGCCGTGGGGGAGGTGATGTTTTGCATGGAGGTAGGTCCTGTCTGCAGACGGAAGCACAAGCCGGCAGGGGCAAGGAGCGGGGCTCGGAGGATTCCAGCCATTCCGTCAAGGGAGGGCAAGGGGCCTTTAGCCAACCTGAGGCTTTCTCCAGGACAGACCCTGCTTGCTCCCCAGCACCCCATTCTCAGAAGAATCCAGAAGCTGCAGAGGGCTGGACAGAGCGGAGTCGGGGAGCACCTCAGGCGCACTGTCCCCCACTTGACTGTCTCTGCTTGTGAACCCCTCCAGAAAAAAACTCCTGGGAGTAGCCAGGTACAGCACACTGTGGCTAGGCAGGTAGCAGAGGGGCAGGATGAGGCGCTCCGGCTGACCTGGGTCACAGGGGATCACACTGGGAAAGTGGGCCACGCCGTCAAAATGCAAACAAGGGAGGCAGACCGCGATTTCTAAGGGACCGTGATGTCACTGTGATTCCAGAATTCTCCCAGGCTCTGGTGAGCGCCCCCTGCCTTTGCAGCCTCTTCCCAGCTTGCGCTGCTTTCTGGCGAGGCTCTGGGCCACTCACCTAGATGGTCACTTCCAGAGAACAGGTGCCACATTTCACCTTCCTTTTGTATTCCCAAGATCTTGAACACAGAGTGGAGAGTCCCCAAGTGTTAATTAGCTGCTTGCTAGACAGTTTCATTGACGCTGGTAGGGGGACTACCCAGGGCAGAAATTACTATGACTGTTTTTCTCAATAATATCATGATTTATAACAACAAAGCAAATGACACGAAACAGTAGGAAATAGCAAGCATAGTTGCAGGGTCTGGGAGCTGATGTCACGGTTTCTTCATTCGGCTCACCCTTTCCGCATTTCAGTCTCCTAAATTCTACAGAATTACTTTCTTCCAGTAATAAAAGGCCGCAACACATATTGCAGCTCCTCTGGCTACCTTGTTTCTTTATAGCTCTTCACCTGGAGCTTAAAGTTGTCCCAGCATCACATAGCACCATGAGAGGAAAGGACCAGGGACAGAGCGCTGGCTGGCCTTCAGCTGCGTTTGGTTCTAGCAGCAGTCTGTGTGCTTTTGCTGGGCTGATGTTTGCAGAGTGAGGGCCGGGGCTGGTTCCTCAGTGTCTTTCCTAAGCAACCAGTTGCAGCCTGTAATAGGAGCCCGTGCATCATACTTCCATCAACCTTTAATAGTTAGGGAGAAGTAGGGCTAGCTCACATGAGAGTGATTCAGTTCCATATTTAAAAAAAAAATCACAAATGTGATACAAAACAATTCCTCTGCAATCACTGAAGTGTTGGCTCTGCAGGCGAAAGGAGCACAGCTCTACAGGAGGAAAACTGCTCAGTCACTGGCATGCACCCGCTTAAACTATGGGCCGCCAATTAAATTTGAAGAATCATGAACATTTTCTTTCAATATTCCAGCAGAAAAAAAAGAAAATGCTATAAAGGGGAAAATTTCTTTCAGGCCCCAGAATGGCTCAGGCCCCATTTGAATGGGTCTTGCCAGAGGCTGTGGCGTTGGAAGCGCGGTCCCAGGAAGGCAGGGCTGCGAGACTGGATCTGAGAGGTGGGGCTCATGCCAGGTGGTAAGGTGGCCGAGATCCCGTGATCGGGAGAAGCAAATGCAGCCTGGTGGGACACGATGGTGCCCACAAGAGTAGCCTGCTACGGGAGAGAGCAGCTGACTTGCCCACTCTCTGGCTTCCTGTCTCCACCTGTGGCCTCCCCGCTCCTCACATGCACTCCGCCACAATGCCATGAGCTCATCAGAGGACAAGTCAGTGGGACCCCCTGACCTCACACTGCCACCCTTCCAAACAGCGGGCTAAATGAGCAACTTTACAGATTCCCCATTCTGTTATAGCAATGGAAACTAAGCCATGGTAGGGTCAGCTTGCCTAGCATGCCAGGGGAGCATGGAAAGAGTCTAGCAATGCTGAGGAGTAAAGCGTGATTGCAGAATAGGAGGTGCAGTCAATTCATTATTGATGTTTAAGAGCCACAGCCTGTCGGGCCACCCTGTCACTAAAGCAGCACACCACGGACACACCTTTCTGCTGCTGGTAGTGTCCTCATTATCTGCTTGCTACTGCACCCTAACCTGCACTGTACGTTCTCAGGAGCAAGAGCAGCTCAGTTTTTGCTCTTGATGGCAGTGGGCAAGGGCAGCTGCTGCAGAGGGGTTGTGCAGAGGAGCTCTTCTGATGCTCGGGCAGTTCTCAACCTCTCCTCCTCCTGATCTCAGGAAAGCAGGTTTCTCACAAATGTCTGTGCACAGAAGAAGCTCTTCGAGGGTTGGGCAACACAGACTTCTACACCCAGCCCAGTTTCTGATTCAGCATATCTACTGTGGGCCCAGACCTTGCTAGCATTGCCAACAATTGCCATTTGCCAATTGATGCTAACGCTGTGGCCAGGGAGCACACGTGGAAGGAGAGCCCTTGGCCTAACAGAGTTGGGTTCAGATTCAGTGGAACATGAAAGCCCCCGAGGAGCTCATCACCAGTGTCTGGGTCTTCCCATAGGCAGGGAGCCAGCCTCCAGGAGCCCAGGCTGAGCACTCAGCTGGTTCCAGAGGGCGGTGAAGTTTGGCGCCTCCAGAGCTGCCGTGCCCGGCTGCCACTCCTATCTTCATTTCCATCAAGATGTGGAAGTATCCAGATCCTTCCTCATGGGTACTGCCACATAAGATGTGGGCTTTGAAGGTTTACCCACTGCCCTTCCACCCATTACCTATAATGGCGATCAGTGACAAGAAGGCCCCATGAGCCCTGAAGGGAAGCAGGGACAGATCACAAGAGGCAATCGAAGCACAGGCTGGTGGAGCCCTTCGCGTATCTAACAGACGCTACACTCACCTCCCTGAATTTGCTTCTTCACTGCCAGTTACCTTCCCCTGCACGACATGCTCGCACCAGGGCCTGAGTTTCCAGTGGGACTGGGGGACCTCCTCGCTCGCTAAGGCCCTGAGGGGTAAGAAGCGGGTGAGGTCCTGGTCCATTGCCCAGTCTGCACGTGGTGGCCACACCGGATCTTTCTTTTTTCTGACTTTCTCATCATTGCAAACAACAATTTGCATGCTTGTTGAGTGGCTGAGCTCTTTTTTGGGAAGTCCGTGCAGTGGAGCTGTCCTCCCAGCTTCAGAGAGGACCCTGCTCTAATCCGTCCCGCCCGTGCGGCGGTTCCCTTCCTGGTTCTAGCTCACTGAGACTCAGCTCTCTGACTCCAGGCACTGCTCAAGCGGCTCCCCCCCCCCCCGGGCTCTGAGCACGCACAGCCTCTGCTTTCCTCCCCCTTTGGGCTGCTGCATTTGTGGTCCTTTGCCGGCTCTTTGTCTTGGCTCAACCGCCAGATGCTGGAAGCTCCCTGGATTTTTTTCTGAGCCTGTTCTTTATCTAGTTCTGTACTGTCCTTGCCAGCGGCTTTATACAGAGCCCTCGAGAGACAAGAAAAGGGAAAGAAAAGGATCAGAGCCCAGGTTTCCACATAGTGCTGTGTGTGCATCGCATGGAGCATGTGGCCCCAGGGTCACCCCCTCTCTGTGGCAAACACCTTCTCAGTTACTAATGTTTGTACTCATTCAAAATATGTGGAGGCAAGAAGACGCTTCACTCAGCCTCTGCCTGGATTTCACGAAGGGCTCACTGGCAGGAAGGACGCTGCCATCTCTCAAGGGGAGGCCCATGCTAGGGAAGGCCCCTCTTTCTGGTCATCCATATACAGCTAATTAACATTCAGGCTGGGTTTCGGATCAAAGAACCCTGTCTCACTGCATTCTCACATTCTTCCTTCTTCTTTCAATGTCTTCCAAGATCTATTTTAAACTGGAAGTGTTGTGTAATTTTCAGGGACCCTCTGACCTGTTCCCATTAAATCAAAAGGGAGAAGAAAGCCTCAGTCCTTTACCTCACAGCCAATCAGTATATGACAAGGTCTGGATGCACATGTCTGTGCCCAGGGCCACATCCAGGTTATGGGGACGCTTCGCTGCACTTAGCCCATGTGGCAAAGTCAAATCCATCTCTGTGGGTGATTGGGAATAAAACTTAGATAATACGTGGGAGAGAGGGCAAAGGACAAGCGTCAGGGAACTTCTCCAGAGCTAAAGACTGGTTCGAGATGTTCCCAATGAGCTGGACAAGGGACACTAATGGGAGATCGAGATGCTGTCCAACTCCCACCCCAGTGCGCTTGGCAACTCACGGGATACCTTGACTTCGCTTGTACTGGGAAGAAAACTCAGCCAGGGGCTTATGTAAGAATGAAAAGTTCCTGAAGCATTTCAGTTTCCAGCGGTTAAGCAAAGAGGCCACCCCGAGAAAAGTCGCTGTGAGTATGAGGGAGATGAACACAAGAGAAAAGCTTTTACCCAGAGGAAGAAACAGGAGTTACCGCACTATTGGTGGAGCAGGGCTGCCGCGAGGTGTGTGTGCGCAAATCTCTTACTCATGGGATAGCACGGTGCAGGCCACGTCCTCCAACAGTCAGCCAGAGCTGAAGTGATGTTAATCATGAAACGATCACCAAACACGTAAACTACCCTCACTGTAAGCGCAGATGCCAGTAGGACACCTGAGGACAGGGCCGTGTTGTGATAAGCCTGCCACGGCTGAAAACGTCAATGGAAAATCTCCCTCCTCTGCCCGCCCCAGGGAGCATCTCGCTGGGCAGCACTGTGCCCAGGGACAGCAGTGGTTGTGCCTCCTGGCCAAGGGCTGAGTGGGACCTGTTCAGTGCCACAGCCCAGCCCTGGGAAAAGGATGCAGCCACATCAGTAGCCAGGAAAAGGGCCCAAATTCAAGACCCCAGTGCAGTATGCACCCAGGAGACGTAACTTGCACACATAAAAGTGACCCTAGATGGGGCTCTCAAAGCTGTGGAACGTCCTGTAGCTCGCCCGCTTACCCACCACACGAGGCAGCTGCAAGCACTGGAGTGTCCTAACGCTGTAGCACACCTCATCCCCAGACATGGGCTTGGTTAGTTTCTCTACCAGTACGCATTCGCTTCTGGGTACCCTGGTCAGCAGAGCTGCCCAAAAGGGGCAAACACTCTTCAACAGTTCTTGAAAACCTACTCATCAAAAATGTGGCCACTCAGGTAAGGCTGTGCCCGCCTGTAATCTCAGCATTTGGAGGCTGAGGCAGAAGAATCACAAAGTCAAGACCAGCTTGGAAAATTTAGCAACTTAATGACACCCTGTCTCAAAATTAAGACATTAAAAAGAGGTAAGGGCGAAGCTCAGCGGGAAGGCCCTGGGTCTAATCCTCAGTACCAGGGGAAAAAATGAGTCAGAGCAGGCGAGGTATAGAAAACTTACAAATTGATTCCAGACTCCTCTCCTGGTAGGCCATCATGGAAATGGTTACTAGATTTATTAAAAAATTCCTACCAGGGTGTGACTTCTCCAAGCAAGCTTCCATTCCCCAAGTCTACTTGGTGACGGGCAGAGGGGCCAGGACCAGAATGCCAGGCCCACCTGCGCCGGGGAGAGCTGTGACCCCACGGCCCTCACAACGTGTCCCTGGCACTCGCTGCACCTAGAAGTCCTCCACCTGGGCGCCTTCCCCTGCTCTGGCGGGTACCTCTGTCACTCGCTCTAATCTCTAGGGGCTTGTGCTGAACAAAGAGCGACGTATGAAAACTGGAGACAGGCATCCTCATTTTATTTGAGAGTTCTAGACTGGCATATTTAATAAAAATACCCAAAATATGATGAAGATACAGCGAATTTACTGGCCACTCGGCTACATTTCAAAGAGTAAGAGCGTATGCAGCTACAAGAGCTTCTGGTTCTTGACGAAGTCACCGGACAGAGACACGAGGACAGGCAGCGCGATTTCCACGAGTCCGACCTTGCAGCGCCGTCAAAGTGGAATGAAAACGCGTGTGTACTGTTCTTCTTGTCGCTGCACAGCCACAACTTAAAGCAGGTGTTTCTTCTGGCCCCCTTTTCTTCAGAAACTTCAGTGGGTGGTTGGCGGGCTCCCGCCGGCTGGGCCTGGTGGCTGGGCGGGGTGGGCAGCAGGAAGCAGAGAGCCGGGCTTGGGGCAGGACGCACTCTCCTGGCCATGCCTTCAGGGCACACCCCCGCCACACCCTCTAGGCCACGCCCAGCGAGCCCACACCCTCTGGCCACGCCCTCCAGCCACCTGTCCCAAATCAGGCCACGTCCTAGCAGCACACTCATCAGTGGATGAGTCCGCAGATGACTCTAGCCCTCCCACGATCCACTTTCCAAAGCGGCTTCTGCATGCGTGCGCTCTTGGGGACCCTGGGGTTCCCACCGGCACTGTGTAATCTGAAGTCTGTAGGGGTTGGTGGCCCACAGCGCTGGCTGGCCAGGTAATGGTTGATGTAGGCTTGAAGGGAGAGTCCTGGGGCCCCGCTGATGGGGACAGCTCACAGGCCAGCCTACGGACACCCTGCTCGGTTGTGGTCCAGGTCTACAATACACAGCCAAAACCAAACAGATAGGATGCATTTGAAATCAAAGAAAAGTCCGAAAAACTAACTTCTAGGGGCTGGTGAGATGGCTCAGTGGTCTAAAGCACCTACTTAGAACAAGCTTAGCAA
>NDGN011557642.1:4032-15503 GCA_002564285.1 Tympanoctomys barrerae | reverse complement strand
AAAGAAAAGAAAAGAAAGAGTTCTCCAGAAGCATTGAGCAGGGAGCAGGAATTAGCCCTATTCCTCTGACGAATGGTTTGCCAAGTACTTACTACAATTGTTAGATCCTTTGGTCCAGATTTGCGTTCATAGAACTTGATCCCCGAGACGGGTTCACCCTTCTGTAGTGGAAGTTGTGGATTTTAATAAATTGATAAAAACAAAGGTTGGAAACTGGATAGGTGAGCGATTGACTGCTGGGTCTCCCTTACAGTGGAGTCCTGGACTGTGTTGGACGAGAACTGATTCTCTGTTTAGACATAGCGAAATCTCTCAGATTTCTAGGTGAAAAATAGTATATTGCAGAACATTGTGCGTGCTTGCATATGCATTTTTTTCTGAAAAAAAATCGAAAAATTTTACATGTGTCTACCTCAGGACGTAGGAATGAAGGTGAGTGGAATAAGGAGAGACATTTATTTTTAAATTTATACACTTTTGTGAATATAAACATATAAAGTGTAACTTGAAGAAATAGACGCTTTTGTACGCCCCCCCACTTAAAAAACTAACAAAATATTTTTTAGAAATGTTAAAATAGGCGTGAACCGTACATAACAGCTTACTGAATGTTCCGAAAGCTGTATGTCCTCTGACTCAGTTTCCTTCCACTGGCAATTTACAGATTAGGAAAGTGCAAATGGCAAAGGGCGCGTTCGAACTCGCAGACTACAGAATCTCAGCACCCTCACGGTCCTGCCTCCTCGTCACCGTGCGACCTCCGCCTCCAGGCACGCATCTCCACCCGGGAAAGTCCAGCCCTACTCGTCGCACGGCCCCTGGCCGGCGAACCCGCGGCCCAGCGCGCACCGGGTGCCACGCTCGGGGAGCGCGCGCGCACGTAGCGGCGGCGGCGGCGACGTCACAGCCCGAGCTTTCCTTTTCGGGAGTCCCCGGCACACATCCTGTGTCCATGTTTGGGCATTTACGTCACAGCGGCAGGGCCGGGGCCTCCCAAAATGGCAGTGGCCCGGGGAGTCGGAAGCCCGAAGCCGGCGCCGCCGCAGCTATATAAGTGGGGGGGCCGTGGGCTGGGGGAGTCGGACTGCGCCGCGCAGAGGCGAGGAGCCGCCGCCCGAGGACGGCACACGCGAGCGAGGGCGCCGCGGGCCCCCGGCCCTTTGCCAGGAGGCGATCGCTCGAAGCCGGGAGCTCGGGCGCCCGGGTCTGCACGCCGCCGCGGGGCGCCCCGACCGCCGGCCTCCCCGCACCCTGAACGCCCCCAAGCCCAGCGGGCGAGGCCCCGGGCGCCCCGCAGCCGCCGCCGCGCCATGCTGCACCTCGGCGAGCTTTCCGGCCCCGACGCGCTACTGCTCAAATCCACCGAAGGCTGTTGCGTCGAACCCAACGCTGAACTGCCCCGGCTGCCCGCCAGGGACGCTCCCGCGGCCGCCGGCTGTCCTGGAGGTAAGGAGCGCGGCCAGAGGTGCGCAGACGGTGGGGGCGCGCGGGGTCGGGGTCGCCAGGGGCAGGCGCTGGCACCGTGGGGATGCAGAGATGGCGGGCGCGGGGGCGCGGGCCGCGGGGCGCGCACTCCCATCACCACCAACACCCCAACCCGGCGCGCGGGCGCTAGGCCGCCACCACCTCCGCGCGAACCTCTGTGCTCGTCAGGGCTCCCTTTCGCCTGTGCACGTGTGTTTTGCCTGTGCATGTTTGTGTGTACGTCCCGGGGCGTATGCTGGCCCCTGCCGGACCACAATATGCAAAAGACGCTTTGCACGCGTTCCGTGAGCTCCCGCGGCTTCCTAGGGAGGGACTGCAGGTGGAGACAGCTCTTTGATGTGCCCAGAGCTGATCCCTGCTCCCTCTTCAGCAGGCGACTTCTTGAGCTGGGCTTTGAGCAACTGCGGCGGCGCCGGAGGGGACTTAGCCGACTCCTGCTTCCTGGAGGGTCCCGCACCCACGCCCCCTCCGGGCCTCAGCTACAGCGGTAGCTTCTTCATTCAGGCAGTACCGGAACACCCGCACGACCCGGAGGCACTCTTCAACCTCATGTCGGGCATCTTGGGCCTGGCACCCTTCCCCAGCCCCGAGGCAGCAGCTTCCCGGTCCCCTCTGGATGCCCCATTTCCCGCGGGTCCCGATGCCTTGCTCTCGGGTCCGCAGGACCTTTACTCCCCGGATCTGAGCGCGGCCGCCTTCTCAGAGGCGTTCTGGGAGGCTTCGCCTGCCGCGGGCGCCCCCTCGCAGTGCGTGTATGAGCCTCAGCTCTCTCCGCCCGACGTCAAACCCGGTCTTCGGGCCCCTCCGGTGTCTCCAGCGCTGGACGCTGCCTCGGCCTTCAAAGGTCCCTACGCACCCTGGGAGCTGCTTTCTGTTGGGGCCCCCGGGAACTGTGGGTCACAGGGAGGCTACCAGGCCGCCCCCGAGGCTCGCTTCCCCTCAATAGGAACCAAGATCGAAGACCTGCTGTCCATCAGCTGCTCCGCCGAGTTGCCGGCCGGCTCGACCAACAGACTCTACCCATCCGGGGCCTACGATGCCTTCCCGCTGGCCCCGGGCGACTTAGGGGAGGGGGCCGAGGGCCTCCCTGGGCTCTTGTCCCCTCCTAGCGGGGAGGGAGGGAGTAGCGGCGACGGCGGAGATTTTCTGGCGGGTACGCAGCCTCAGCTTTCCCCGCTGGGCATTCGTAGCGTCGCCACCACGGACTTTCCAAAACCTCTCGTGGCCGACATTTCTGGGAGCGGTGGCGTGGCTGCACCAGCCGTGCCGCCGCCGTCGGCCCCTTTCTCCCAGGCCAAGACGCGGCGCAAGGGGCGCCGGGGTGGCAAGTGCAGCGCGCGCTGCTTCTGCCCGCGGCCTCACGCCAAGGCGTTTGCTTGCCCGGTAGAGAGCTGTGTGCGGAGCTTTGCGCGCTCCGACGAGCTCAATCGCCACCTGCGTATCCACACGGGCCACAAGCCCTTCCAGTGCCGCATCTGCCTCCGCAACTTCAGCCGCAGCGACCATCTCACCACTCACGTGCGCACCCACACTGGCGAGAAGCCCTTTGCCTGCGACGTGTGTGGCCGTCGCTTCGCGCGCAGCGATGAGAAGAAGCGGCACAGCAAGGTGCACCTTAAGCAGAAGGCGCGTGCAGAAGAGCGGCTTAAGGGCCTCGGCTTTTATTCGCTGGGCCTCTCTTTTGCTGCCATGTAATCAGGAGCCGAGTTTGGAGGTTGGGCGTGGAGATTGGGGCGTCGCCACCTGGCGCGCACAACAATATCTGGCCTGACCCCTCCCCTGTTTTCTCATTTTCCCCTCGCACGGCCCGGGTCAGGCCTCCAGTTCTGTCCAGTTCCCTTCAAACGCCCGCCGCACACTCCCCGTTCAGCACCAGCTGCGTGGATAGTTCCCGCAGTCCAGGAGTTGTGTTAGTGTCTGCCGCGATCTGGGGAAAGTCCTCTCCGACCACCCATTGAGTAGCCACTTACTTGGAACTCAAGAGTCTTTTGTATCTGGCGCGCGCCCCACAGCCTCCTGTATAACCCCCCAGAGATAGGGTGGGGCTGCGCTGAGCCGGTCTCGCGCGGAACTTTGTACAGCGATGTCCTTTCCAGAAGCCATTGGTTGTAACGTTTTGCTTTGGGGTTGTTTCCTTTTTGTTGTCGTTAATTTTTGTAAAGCAGACGCTACTCTTAAGCAGTTGACAAAACTGTTTATTTTTGCAATTAAAATTCTTGTGCTAAAAGCTTACCGAATCTGCCATGTAAGCAACGCCTGACCTAGGAGAATATATGCCAGAAGACAGAGGTCCCTATGCTCACGGAGTGTAGGCTCTGAACATGTTCCAAACCTGCTGTCAAGCACATCTAGAATGCAGCAACACATAGTAGGCATTCAATAAATATGTATTGAACTAATGAATGAATTTAATCACAACTGACCAGAAGGCTAGAGTTGACCCTGTAACTAGAAGGTGGTTGAAAGGTGTAGGTCTAAATATTTCCTATGTGTTATTCTCTTTAACCATCACAGTTTCTAGTCAAGCAGCATAAACCCCATTTCAAAGATGAGAACGCAGTGTAGGTAAATTTGTAGGTAACCCAGCTGGAAACAGGATCAAACAGATCTGACTCCACAACCAATGCTCATTTCCCAACACTAGAAAGAAGGCGTCTGAGCTTAATCCAACTGCTTGAAAAGGCTTCCTGCTAGAAAATCAGAAACAGGTTTGGCAACTAGAGGGAGCCCTAGGCAGTACCAACAGTGGCAAACAGTTGTAGTATTTCAGTGTTTTTGAATACACAGTGTTTGTTCAGTGTCATATGCGTGCCAGCCAGTGCCTGTATATTGGCTCAAGAGTCACATGATGGAAGGGCCAAAAGGGTCTCAGCATTCAGCTGGACTACTTCTGAGTACCAAGGAGCGGGCCCTGCCAGCAGCTCCCAGCTATTTGCTCTTCCCATAAAAGATTTTCTCTAGGAGGCAGCAGCCAGCACCTGCCGCAGTCCTTTGCCAAGCTTTCCTTCCAAGTGATCCTTTCATGGTTTGGGGGAGGGGCAATCAGGAGAAGGCGAGGAAAGCATGCTACTGTAATGGAGAAGGTGGGTCTCCCTCTTTCTCTCTCTGAACTGTCTCCCCAAAGCTTTTACCTTTATTCCCCCATCCCCACACACACACACTTTGGAAGTTCTATGCAACCCTCTTCCCTCCCTGTTGACTCTTTCTCTGCTAAGGTGGAGCTCCTAAGCTGAGCTGTTCCTGAACAGAGCACAGCTCTATGAGGCCAGATCAACCCAGCTTCTGATCTTCTGCTCCCTTCAACATCTCCAGCCCTGGGAATTGAACCAAGGACCTTCACACTGAGCTGTACTCCAGCCTTTATTTTTTTAACTTTTTAATTTTGAGACCTGCTCTCACTAAGTTAAGAAATTGTCCATACTGGGCTTGAATTTATGGTCCTCCTGTCTTAGATTCCTACAGTGCTGGAATTATTGGTGTGCACAACACACCCACCTGTCCTCTGGTTTCTCCACCCCTCTGCCGTCACATATGCTCACATTCCACTTGCACAGTCCAGTTGACCAGAAACTAACCCAGTAAAAAAATTCCCTCCTTTTTTTTCTTTTTGAGACAGTGTCTCATTGCATAAATCAGGCAGGCCTTCAACTCACTTTGTAGCCTAGACTGGGTGCCTTCCGCAGCTTCCTGAGTGCTGGGATTACAGGTGTGTTCCATCACACCTGCCTCATCCCTCTCTCCCCCTCCATGTTAAGTTCTTTCACAAAGCTGAGTATCATATATAATAAGCTAGTCTGAGGTAGAGAATTCGATGTTACTTCTTCTAGGAGAATTAGCATTTTAGAAGAATAGCCTGCAAGGGTCAATATGTAACGCTTGGAGTGGCTCAAAAGATGGATTGATTGCCAGGCAATGTAATAGGTAAATGGTAGAGTCCAGAAAATAAGATAATGGTGACTTCATTGTCTAACTACTGAAGTGACTAGGTCATTCACTCACAGGCATGGACTACCTGACCTTGCTTTCCATGTGCAGTAGGTTAAGGAATAGCATAAAGGCCCATATCTTAAGTAGCTGGTCACAGACCACACAACCTAAACAAAGAAAATGTGTACATAGGCTGTGAATATCCAACTTCTGACCACTACCCTTATCCCTCTAGCTGCATTCCCTCAAGTGTCATCAGCTCTGGTATGGCCCACCTTGTCCTCGTGCCCTGATGTTAGGCCTAGTATTACTGATGAGAAAATGGAACTTCAAAGAAGTGACTTAGCAGTAGTCCTAGTATCAGGGCCTAGCCCAGTGCTAGAACTTGTTGCCAAAAAGCCCATCCTGTGTCCCCATTTACTGACACTTTCCCTAGGGATCTTGAGGGAAGAGGATGTTAGGCCAGAGAGGGAGAGAATAAAGTCAAATAATCAAAATCAACCCAGGTCCAGGACCCAAACAGAATTGGCAGCTGTCAGAGAACTTTTTCCTTACTTACTCCTCATTTTCATCTGATCTACAGAGTGTAAGCATCTCTCAAAAACTCATAGTTTAATTCTCTTCTTCCTCCTTTCAACACTATCCTTGGAGAGCATGTTCACTGCTAGTTTTTTAACCATCTCCTTTACCTAGACAACTTCTAAATCAGACTCTCTCTACGGGTGCCTACCGCCATTTCAGATACAACCTATCTAAAATCAAATCATCCTTCCATTTACCCAATCAGTCCCTGTTAATATGACAATCATTTGTTTAGTTCTCTAGACTCACCTAAGGTAACTAGAGTTCTATAGAAATCAGCTTTCTCTCTCCTTTACTTACATATTGAGGGATCTTACTGACATTCTTCAGAGTCATATCTAGTCTCACTCATGGCACACTGTTTTCTTGTATGTATTGTGAGTTTTACCCTGTGAGTTCATCTTCAGTGGGGATTTATCTGGGTAGCAATATTCTGTGGCCTAGGTAAAGGATGTTTCTCCTGTAGTTTCGTGTTTGCTTCTGCAGGCCCTCTAAGACTACTACCTGATGGTAATCAATCATTTGTTAATTTCTTGGCTTGGGGTTCTGGTGTCTTGTAGGTAATCTGACTTCAAACTCCAGCTTAAAATTTTTCAGAAGCAGCTCATTTTATCAAAGGCCCAGGTCAGGACAGATAAGAAAAGACTCCTTCTCCATCCCTTCAGAGGTTTGTTTCAAAACATCTTGTGCTTACATTTCTTGTTGTCATTTCTCTTTTTAAAAATACATAGAATTTCCATTCTAGCAAACTTCACCTTTGTGAAGCAGTCTACATACTCTGTAGTAAGTCTTTGAGTTATCTAGTTGACAGTGTTGCTGAAAACTTAAGCCAAAGGATGTTGATTCCACTACTATTATTTCCTACATCTTCTGTATGCCTGTTGCTAGCATGTTAGTCTGTGTCAGTGATGGCAAACCTCTTAGAGTTTTCAGTAATGCAAACAACCTGCTGTGGGATGTGTGCCACCGGTTTGCCGCCTTATCACACCTTGGCTGTGATAATCACAATAATATAGTTGGGTGGAGCATGTAGGAATGTTTCATCCACGTCCCCACTGTGTAGAAGACAAAACTGTGGTCGAGAGATTTGGGGATTTTCTTTCTTTTGTTTTGTTTTGTTTTTTTTTGTCTTTTTGAGACAGGGACTCACTATGCAGTTCAGGCTGGGCTTCAGCTCACTTTGTAGCCCAGGCTGGTCTCAAATTCACAAAGATCCTCCTTAGTGCTGGGATTATAGGCTTGGGGATTTTCTTAGCGATACACAGTAAGAGACTACAGTGGACCTTGAATTTGAGCCTCCCATTTTCAAGACCAGTGCATATACAAGATGCAAGTAGAAATATAACATGTATCTAAATTTTAAAAAACTGCATTACAGTAAAAGACACATTTCCATTATTCTCTCCAAATACTCACTTTGAACACACTTGTCCCACCATCTTCGCAATTTTCTGAAGCAGTTCTGGCAGGCTTAGTATTATTAGTTGTGCAGTCATAACTGCTGTGATGTACTGAATTCAAAATGTTTACATTTCATGGTCATTTTTTACTTTAGAGACGAGCCAGATGTCACATGGTGCCAGGTAAGGTGGGTAAGGGCACACTGTATGTTTTTATGTGTAGGAATTTTCATAAATGTTTTAATTTTTTTTTTTTTTTGGTGGGACTTGGGATTGAACTCAGACCCTTGGGCTTGAGCCATCTCCACTGAGATGGCTTATTCCACTGAGCCATCTCCCCGGCCCCTTCATAAATGTTTTGAATCAATTCAGGACATTGAGGCAGCTATAAAAAGACACAAGGTCGGACATCCAGAACTGCTTCAGTAAGGGGCAAGAACAATGGGATAAGTGTGTTCAGAGTGAGGGAGTCTATGACTGTGTGATCATATCTTGTACAACACTAATGATGAAAATGCCTTAAAGTATCCTTCATAGAGCCAACAGACCAAGGCTTCCACCTTCCCACAAAACTACACACACACCCTCGCAGTTATAGCACTCGTATATGATCCAAATTCATCTTCCAACCTCCTCCACCATCTCTCCCTTTATTTTTCACCCTTCCTCCTTTCCTCGCCTATTATCCAAATGCTCCCATCCTTGAGCTGGTTTTGAGCCACATTTTTAAATTCCCATCTCACCAGATCTACTTCCCAGAATACTTAAGCACTTCATTGTGCTCATTAGTTGTTAATCTCCCCCTACCATGCCTCCAAAGGAGAGGGTAAGAAATGGAGAAGACAAGAAAGAACAGGACTAGAGAGCACCAGGAGAAGAGGAGATATAATGAAGCAGAATCGGAACCAGTCTAACTATGGGGCCCATGAGCAGAGGGGGACCATACCTCCAGATAGTCTGGGCCTGTCCTGTGATTCTCTCTGCCTCAGCTGTGGCACCCCAGAGGTGACGTGCCTGTCACCAAGAGAATCAGAGTCATTCTCTTTCTCTCTCTCTCTCTCTCTCTCTCTCTCTCTGTTTTTCTTTGGCCTACATGGAGTGGGATTCAGTTTAACATTTTTAGAACCGTTGTTCCCATAACAACCAAGCAGGAACTGTTGTCTATGAAATGTAGCATGGTTGCACATACGCACATGTACACATGCACACCTACATATATATTCCCAGGAACATATGCACGCATACAATTAAATACATATGCATATGCTATGTATACAAATTCATACCTGCATACACTCATATGCACTCACATGCACACCCACATGCACACTCAGGCATGCATACATGCATTCACACATACTCCCTTGCACACATGCTTATTCACAGGTACATGCCAGCACATATATGTGTATGCATGCATTCACATACACATATACACAAAAGCACACATAGACATATACAGCCTGCCTCCAGTTGCTTCCACACATTCATAGGAAGCACTGAGTTAGGACAGATATTACAACAACAAAGGTGGAACCAAGACAATATAGAACTACTTTTGGCTAACTGCAAAAGCAAGTAAACTTGAGGGATCTGCATTTTGAGAGGAGAAGGCTCTTCAGTGGTCTTCATTATAGTGCAGCAAAAATATGACAGGAGAATGCTGTGGTTGAACACAGACTGGAGTCGACTAACCTGTTCTCAAATCCTCATCATGCTATTTGTTGAGTTCTGAGCTGTAGCTTCTCCACCTGCAAAAGGGAGGATAATCATGCCTAACTTGAAAGGTTTATTAGGAAGATTAAATGATATGCATAGGGGCCCGGGAGATAGCTCAGCAGAATAAGTGCTTGCCTGGCAAGTGCAAGGGCCTGAGTTCAATCCCCGGTTCTGAAATAAATAAATAAATGATATGCATAACGTGCTTAAGCATGATGCTTGGCTAATAGAAGTTGTTAGTGTTTAAATTTTAGGAGAAGTGATTTCTCATTTGCTTGATTTAAGAAGACTTCCTGGAGGAGTAAAATTCAGGAGCTATGGAAAGGAAGAGAAGATGGAGGGGAGTTGACTGCTAGGCCACTGTACAGCCTCCAGGCCTTACTAAATTTCCCTTCCCCTAAAGCTATCTGACAAATCTATAAATTGTCCTTCTTGACACAAAATGCCCTGATGCCTCCGCCCTTCATAGGAGCAGGACAGGGCTAGCAGAAGTCTTCAACAGCCTCAAATTTGTTGGAGAATCCTGGGGTTAGGTTGGACTTCTGCTCCACTGCAGTGCAACTGTCCCACAGCCCTGCCCCATTCCTTAGGTGGAAATACCAGCTCTTCATTTCCTCCAAGCTTCAGCTCAGCCCTGGTCTTAATAAACCCCAAACCTTGGGTTTTCTCAGGGTTCCCCCCAGCCCTGCTGACTTCCTCCAAGCCTAGGACAACCAGATTGTTCCTGCCTTGCCAGCTGACTAGGCCTTAAACTAGGTGGGGATGTTATAGGCACTCCAGGCATGTGGAGCCCGGCTTCTGTACTGGCCAAGTAGTGGGCTTGGATGGGAGGATACTAGAACCATGTTTCCTGCCTCTCTCCTACCATGTCCAGAAGGTTATTTGTGACACAGGGACACATATTCTACATGACACTGTAAGTGGAGAAACCCTAACCCAGCTGTGAACACCGCCCAAAGGGGATTGTCCCAAGAAGACTCCGGGGAGATTTCATCCGACTCGAGGTTGTAGAGTGCACGACCCAGGTGTGCTGCTCAAAAGACTGCTTGAGGTCCCCAGCGCATTTCCGTCCCCTTTTCAATCAAATCCTGGGGTGGGCGGTTCTGTAGACTTCGGGTCAGAGGAGTGCAGGCCCTAGCGGAGTATAAGGTTAAGGGTGGAGAGAGTGTGAATAAAGGTGGGCAGCAGAAGCCACAACAGAGGTGCTAGGAGCAGAGAAGTGAGTGTACTGGGCGGTTCCTGGAGGCTGGAAGATTGGTGCCCGGGAGCGGCGCGGCGCGGGCGGTCTTTGCAACCTCTGGGCGGTGCCGCGGACCCCTCCCCCACCGAAGCCACCTTCGGCGGAAAACGTGGGGTCCCGACGCAGCCGCTTCTGGCGGCTTCTGCCGCTCCCCAGCTCGTCTGAGAGCCCGCCCCGGAGGAGGGGCCGACTCCGCCCCACCTCCGCGCTGCCTCCCTCCCCCTTCCCTGGCTGTCCTCGGGCCGCGCGCCCCCTCCTCCCTCCCCTCCTCCTCCATCCTTTCCCCCACCGGTTAGGGCGCCCCTCCCGCTGCGACTGGCTGGAAGGCTCGGCCACCCCAGCCCGGGAGGGAGGCGGGGGCGCTGGCCGCGGCGGCCACCCAAAGCTGCGGAGGAGAACGCGATCCGAGGCCCCGAGTCGGCCCTGCGTCTGGACCTGGCACGCGGGGGCTGTCTCTGCACCCCCGCCTACGGCCGCAGTGCCTGGCCTCGCCGCGGGGTGGAGGAGGTAAGGGCGAGTGGCGGGCGCGCTTTGGGACTGCTCCTAGAGAGGCGAGGCGGGGAGGACCCCAGCCTCTGCCTCCTTCTTTCCCTGCTTCTCCCCATTGCCCGCCCAAGGCCCGCGAGGCCGCCTTACCCGTATTCTGGACAGGCCCCGGCAGAGCCTGGAAGGAGTTAATTTAAGGAATTGAAATCAGAACGGCTTCCCCTCCCCCCTCCAGCCTGTCGCTCCCAGAGCCTGTTTGGGGGACGGGGGCGGGTTCCAGAACCCCACTGGGACACTGGACCTTGGAAAGCTAGGGACAGGGGGACGAAGGAGGAGGGTCCCCCAAAACCCCAGTCCTCCCATCTGCTTCTGAGGGAGTGGGGGAGGGGCTTGTTGCTGAGGCCTGGCCAGACACCTGTGCGGGTGTCCGTGCGTGCCGGTGTGCACGTGTGATGCTCCGGAGGTGTGCATGTGTGTGCATGCATGTTTCTGGCACCTCATATCCCAGTGCCTGTGGGGGTGATGTGGTGTTAAAAGTATTGCAGGATGTGTGGGCCCCACTGCATTGCTTTGCGTGTGTGTGTGTGTGTGTGTGTGTGAGAGAGAGAGAGAGAGAGAGAGAGAGAGAGAGA
>NDGN011557637.1:0-11544 GCA_002564285.1 Tympanoctomys barrerae | reverse complement strand
ACTAAAGAAACCACTCCGGACATTACTAAAATGATCTAAAGCAGAAAAAGATAAATATCTAGCTGAAGAAGCTAGATGCAGAAAGAAGTTGCTTATTACAAGATGAATAGCGGGGCAGCATCAATAGGAGTTGGTATATAGTGATTAAAATATAGATAGTGTAGGGGAGCTATGGGGGTATAGGCTTGACTAGGACTAACATCTTACTTGATGACTGGGTTTCCATAGCTGGAATAAGAAAGAAAGATAATTGACTACATTTCAAGCATGTTAAGCTCCAGGTAAGTGGGCCATTCAAATGAAGACAACCAGCTATCTGAGTCCAGAGCACAGAAGAGAGATCCATGTGAGAGGTGAAGATGTTGCGGTGGAAGTCATGGAAGAGAACGTAAGATAGAAGTAAATATTTAAAAACTGAGGAAGGTAAATGAGAAGATGTGATAAATGGAAAGCCAGGAACAAATGGACTCTAGAACCTAGGTTTTCAGGATGATAATTCAGCAGTTTTTGCTGCTGAAATAAATCAAGTAAAAATGAGGAGCTGATCATATGATTAAGCAAGACAGGAGGTCACTGGCAACCCAAAGAGAATATGTTCTTTGGCCTGATGAAAGAGAAGCACATGGCAATAAATGAAGGAGAAAACAGAGGTAGGAAACTGAAGACAGCAAATACAGTCTGTCTTCCATAAATTCCTGGACTGGCCAGATAGCTCAGTGGACTAAAGTGCCTGCTTAGGCAGAGTGCAGCAGTATGGGTTTGATCCCTAGCATGCTGTGCTGGCCCCACCCCCTGTGTACACTGAGATGGTGCTTGAGACTGGGCATGGTGGTGCATGCCTGTAATCTCAGCTCTTGGGAGGCTGAAAACAGGAGGATCAGTATGAGTCCAATCTACACAGTGAGACCCTGTAGACCCTGGAAACCCTGCACCAAATACATAAAATAGGACTTTCATAAATTTCTTAAATCCAACTTGGGCACTATAAGTTTGCTATCAGAAACTATAATATCAAGGCATCTCTTTGCTGGCAGTAACTCCTGGTGAGCTGGACTTCTGGTAGCAAAGCCATGGGATGGAGATGGGAAAGCTTCAAGTCATTTGGGGATAATGGTGCCCATGAGGAAATGCCTTGATATTTTGGGGCTGATATATATGGTATGAATCCCAGTTACCTTACTAAAAAGAGAAACTGGACATACTGTAAAAATCATGCTTGTAATTAAAGAAGCAAAGTATACAAAATATCTAGCACATAGTTAAGGTTACAATGTAGTGAATACCTATAATACCCATCAATGTTATATTTATTATGACTAGTATTGGCAATTGAGAACTTCCTTGTCTGGAGTGCTCTACAAAATCATAAGGGCTCTTGGCAAGTTCTCCTGTCTTCTTGGGGACTTTCCATGAGAAACCATGTGCCAGCGATGAGCTTCCCCACATGGCTGGCTTCCCTTTATACTCTACAATTTCAAAATCAATTTGGATTCACAGACTAAGCTTCTATAATTGAAATCTTCTTAAGAACAATGCCTAAATGTACCATTTGTGGGAACGCCAAATTAAAGTAGCAGTTGCCTAGGTATAAAAGCAAATAATGTGTGTAAAGGAATGTGAGTAGCTTCCACTTGTTATGGCCTTTATTTATTGAAATGATTAATCTAGGATCCTATGGTTGGCAGACCCCTGAAAACCCCATCTTTTGGGTTTACTCTTTGTGTAACGCCCTTTAGTGTTCATAGGATTTGTGATTTGCCTCTAAGCAGTAGATTTGAACTTGACAGGATGTCACACCCATCATTGCTACAGACTATGAGATTTCCACTGCTATCAGCCTGGAGCTTGACGAAGAAAGCATCATCCTGCATAAGGAAGTGTGGGCAGCCTCTAGGTACCACACGGACCATCCAGGAAGTGACACAGCCTCCAAACACCAGCCAGCAAGAAAGCTACAGCCATGGGTCCTACATCTGCAAACAGCAATCCTTCTGACAACTTCAGAGAACTCAAAAGTGAGTGTGGCATAGTCAGACCTCCAGAGAAGAATACAGCCCTGTTGTACTTTAACTGCAGCCTTGCAAGACATGAGTAAGACTCAGTTAACACATCTTCAGACTTCTGGGCCCACAGAAACTAAGAATGTAGCAAACTCTATGTATTACATTCCCCACACAGTTATTCGAGATAAAAGGATGATTTAGGGTAGTGGTGCCAGCTACGGCACACCTGCCACAGTGAGCATGCACAGCTCTCTCTGTTTGCATGTAACCCAAGTTGCCTCAGTATCACCCCAGCAGCCAAGCCTCAGGTAGCAGTGCAGATGTAGGCCACGCACATGTTAGAAAGGAGTAGCCACCCCAGATCATGATGTCAGGAGCCCCAACACCTTGGAGCTTTGGGCAGTCAATATTCAGGTTTAACTGTGATGTTGCCATTTTTCAATAAATAAGTGGGTTTTCTGTTGCAATTTGGGCACTCGGTCTATAAAAGGTTTGCCATCACTGAGTTAGCAAGATTTTCTAACATCTAGGAGAAAAGCTGTGCACTGAATCAGTGGTGAAAGTCTGGGTACAGGGGGCCTGCCCSTTAGCTCAGTTCTTTAAGTGGCTGCTTCAACAAAGCAGTCAGGCTCAGGTTGCTGTGGTTCGATCCCCACAACTCAAGCCAGCCAAACCTGCCCTGAAGGCATTCGTAGCAAAAAAAAAAAAAAAAGAAACTCTGGGTGCAGTGGGGTATGCCTGTCATCCTAGCACTTGGGAGGCAGAGGCAGGAAGATTGCTGTTACTTTGAGGTCAGCCTGAGCTACATACAGAGTTCGAGACCAACCTGAGTTACATGGCAAGACCTTGTCTCAAAATACCAAAAACACCTACATTCGCAGGGATGGGAGATGCACGGCATCAAAAGAAATATTGCTTCACCTGACTCTCACAAGACATGCATGCATAAGCACTCAGAAGCAGGTGGCACCTGTGGGGACCAGTAGCATAGGTGATGACAAGGGATCTAAGCTTATCCTTGACAGAGGCATGCAATCAACACACAAGGGAAAAGCCTAGGACAAGTCCATGAGAAGCACAACCTCCTCCAAGATGCTAGCTACTCAGCATCTCTTTTCCCGCCACCCAACATCTCTTCTTCAGCTTTCTAGGATCTTGCTTTCTTCTGGTACAGTTCCTTTCCTCCAGTCTCATTCTACACATCCAGTAAAAGTCACTCTGCTTCCAACTCCAGAGGCAATAGAAGACTGAGGCCCAGACCACATTTTCCTGGCTTCAGTGATTGCTAATGTTTATAACACAGTTTAAGTCAAAGCAAGTAAATCAAGTCACTTAGTACAAATTCCATGATGTTTTACACATTTTCGGAGAGGAGACCAAAATGCTGGAGTGCAGTCCAGCAGCACACTATAACCTCTCTGGGACTTGGAGCTGAAAACCTCGACGACAACAGCGTGGTGGAGAGAAGGAACAGGCAGATGAGGAAACAGGGGTAAGGAAGGGAGGTAACAGGAAGATTAGAAACTGCAGAGAAGCTAGAGATGGAGACCAGCACAAAGAAAGAAGCAATGCCTTCTAGAATGTTCACCTTTCTGTCTCTGTTGAAGAAAAATAAACCATGAAAGGGCCTGTGGATCCAGGGAAAGACGGCAGACTGGGCCAACAGCGCTGGCTCCAGGGAGGAGGAGGCCATAGAAATTATAAACTACAAAAAATAGTGTGGACTTTTACTCTGAAATGGTTCCTTCCACAAGGTAGGCTGTAGTTGGGGAGGAAGGCCAGCGTGGGGCCTGCCATATTTGAGTGGGTTTAATTAAGTAGCAGCCGTTTGGGTAAGAGACTGTTTGAGACTGAGCTACGGCGCAGCTGGAGAGCACTGAGGAACACTTCCGGGTTTCAGGTGTCAACCTGCCACAGAAACCAATTGTAGAGAGGACCCGGGCTTGACATGAGAGACCTGAGTACATATGCTGCCCAAGTGAGCACATATACGGTAGACCTGAGAAGTTTGAGCTTAAACCAGGAGAGACACAGTGTCCCCATCCCCCATGGTGAGAAGTCAAGCCTAGGACGTGCGGCTGTCAGTGGGGGCTGGGTCTGAAAGTGCTGGCATTTAGTCTAGCAGACGGCCTCCCCCCACCTCCCCGTTCCCCTACTGCATACATCGTCAACACAGGACTCAGGGGTCTGCTTGCCTTCACCATCTACCAAAGTGAGCAAGAATATAGCTCAACTGGGACAGCTGCCACATCCTGGGGTGTACAGAGAGAAGGGCCTCTGTAAGAGGGGCCACCTACAAACCCACAGGCTGTAGAGCTAGGTAAAGAAACTGTAACGTGAGGTGCACAGAGGGACAGGGAAAGGGGAAGCTACAGCCACGAGGCAGAAACTATTGACTGACTACACCCAGCATGAAAACACACACACACACACACACACACACACACACACACACACACACCCCACTGAATGTGGGAGACAAAAAGGTCTTACCAGTGACTCACTACCCCTCTCTCATATCTGCTAATTCCAAGAGTGTACACCCTTGAGAGAAAGAAATCACTCATTCAAAAAAGATTTTTGCTACTGTTCTCTGGGTTTGGCCACATTTTTTTTCTTTTTTCTTTTAATCTTTTCCTTTTTTGCTCTTAATTTTTCAATATTTTGCTCTGTTTTTTCTTTTAAATCTTGTTTGTTCTTTTCTATTACTTCAATCTAATGTTATTAAGTTCCTTTTACTCTTAATAGGATCCTCTTTCCCACCTTTCTGCCTCCCTCTCATCTTTCTTTTCTTCATTTTTCAAATTTTATTTCTTTCACTCTCCTGTTCACCACCTCTTCTATGTTCACCAATGTAACCATCAAGCTTTGTTAATCTTTAGTTAATTATTGCTATTGAATTCTTTTTAATTGTTAATGGAGAAATAGTTGTTGCATTTGGCAGTCACTGTGTATCAGTGTTGACAGTAATAGATCTATTGTCTGTGGTTAAAGATGGTACATTATTGGTTTTTATGGAGTGTCAACATCCAATTTGTCTTTGACCCTATTAGTTTTGCTTCTTTGGTTGCTATTGCCAGGATGGCATGCGTTTGGGTTTTTGTTTGTTTGTTTTATTTGGGGGGGGTTGTAATCATGTTTATGCTGGAGCTCTACATGCAAGACTGTCCCACTGACACATATCACTAGTAGTTCAAGCTCGCAGGAATGTATTTATTTTTTTTGTCTGTATGTGAATAGCCAGATTGTCTCTGTATCATTAACAATGTTGGGGTTCCTGTCCAAATGACTGGGTACTGGCCCAGTCACACTGCATCTTCCCCTCCCAAAACTGACAGAGATCATTGTATCTCAAGAAAAAGGCAAAGACCTAAAGTTAGCCATGCCTAGAGTTTAGCGATGAAAATCAGATACTAACTAAAGATACCTCCATACTAACAGTAATGTCTTTCCAATGTAATCAAATTGCAAACACAGAAGACCAAGAAAGAGAGATAGACAGACAGACAGAGACAGAGAGACAGAGAGACAGAAAAACAACAGAAACATGAGAACATAAGGCAACAAAGTGTCTCTAAGACCACCCAACTCCCCTAAAGCTAATCCATTTGACAAAGATAAGGAAGAAATCAAAAGATGCACAGATAAACTATTTAAAATAATAGGAGTAAAAAGAATAGGAGTTTTAAAAATCAATAAGGTGTTCAATGAGCAAAGAAGATCAAACTAAACAGCAAGTTGTAGGCAACAAGAACAAAGCAGAAGACATCTCAATCCTGAATTTCCAACTATATTACAAAGCTACAGTGAGAAAAGCAGCACGGCACTGACATGGCAACAAGAATGTGGCTGGATCAATGGGACATTAAAAAGAATACATAAAAACTCCAGGCACATTCAGCCAGACCAAAAGCATACACTGGAGGTTAAGATAGCCTTTTTAACATATGGTTCTAGGAAAACTGTCTATCCACATGCAGAAGACTTAATCTAGAGCCATATCTCTGACCAAAAACTAAACTAAAATCAAAATGGATTCAGTGTCTAAATTTGAAAACAGTAACCATCTTCTAGAAGGTAAATAGGTAAAACTTTTGAAGACATAAAACCGGGCTTTCTAGGCAGAACCAAGATATGCTCTAGACAGAAGAATAATATCTAGAATACATTAAAAACTCAAAACATGGAAACCCCCCAAAATAAAAAAATAATTAAAAATGACTACTGTAATGAATAGACACTTCTCAGAAGTAAGTACAAATGGCTAAGACATAAATGCAAAACTGTTCAAATCTCTGGCCATTAGAGAAATGTAAATTAAAATAACACTAAGATACCATCAGTCTCAGCTATGTCCCAGTAGGTATCTTCCCCCAAAGAGCTAAAGATATCATATTACAGTAACACATGCATACCCATGTTTGTACCACTGCAATTCATAAGGGCTAAATTTGGAAGCAGCTATATGCCTATCCACAAATGAATGGATAAAGAAAATGTGGTATCTAGACATAATGGAGTACTACTCTGTTATAAGGAAAGATAAATTGAGTCATTTATAGGAAAATGGTACACATTGAGATCGTAATGTCAAGTAGAATAAAATCTGACACACACACTTAAATGACATGTGAATTCTCTTATATGGCAAACCCAAATTATAAAGAGCAAAGTAAAAGATAAATAATAGGAAGTAAGGAGAAGGATATTTCTCAAAAGGGAAGGGGATTGAGAGTTGGAGGTGAAGGAAAGAAAGAGGTTAAAAATTAAAATGTCCATGCACCAACTCTACACAAGCAATATGAATATTATATACTGCAAACATATACTAGTAAAAGAAAAGTAAGACCATTCTCATTAAATTGTCATCATTTGTTACTCTTGATTTGAAAGTATTTGCCATCAAGTTCCCAGGGTATATTCAGAAGAAAGACTTCATATTCTTTTTTTATTTTTAAATTTTTATTCATTTTAATGAGAAACAAGATAAAATACAGCGAAACAGTTTTAAAACAGGTTAGTAAGATGTTTACAGTAATTAATATATTGCATATTGTTGTCTTAATAGTAATTATTCAGAGGGCAAGATGTGGATATGATATCTTGTCTAATCAATATTAGCACAAACTTTATTCTCAGTGAACTAAGACATAGTATCTGTATATCTATCCTAAATCTCCTGTGTATACATTTTTTCTTTCCTTTTTTTTCATAACAAAACTGTTCTTTATTTACACTTTTGTGAAGTTAGCAATGCATAACTCTAGGTTGCCTAGCAACTGATAGTTAACGTTAACCAGACAGGATGTTCATCTCAGGAGTGAGGTAGCTTGTTTGCTTTAGGAACTGGACCAAGTCCCACCTACAAATATTTGATTGATTTCCTAGCATCATGGCTCCCAACATGTTCCGCTTTAGCACTTTGTTTTTTCACAGGTGGGTAGTCCACTGCAGTTAGAGAAGCTATATTTGGAGAAGTCTTTAAAGGACATTTTCATACTTGAAACCAGTATAAAGAATGTAGGTACTTCAATTCAGCAAAATAACCAAATATAGTCCAATAGTCCATAAGAGTAGTAAGCTACCAGCACAACAGGCAAATGTCAAGTTCTTGACTTGAGCCTTTCACAGCTCGGCATATATTAATATAATTTTACATTTTATACTTCACAGTTACATTTTTCTGCTGGATGGTTAAGACCAACTTAAAGAAAGTCTTATATAACTAAAAATGTAACTTTTATATCTGACAAGGTCAGTCAAATCCCCTTAGGACTCATGCTGCAACCATGAACAGCACCTTGTAGACCTTTTGTCAGTGTCAGCCATCTGGATGAGTCACGGCCACTGCTTGACAACTTTGTTCTCTGTAACAACCTGAGAGAAATGTTCTTCTCTACGTGACTCTCCTCAGACACACTATACATGAACAATCACTTTCCTCTGTGGCCCCATAATCTCCTCGATCAGAAAATTTGGGACACCACTAAATTATAGGATGTCACAGCACAGGTTGTCTTATGTCCTCAGTCCTCACTGACCTTGAAGGGCCAGGGCCAAAATATTGGCTATCCTTATAGCCCTTATATTTCTCTAATTTTTGGTCTGCAAACTTTAGTTGTTAAACATCCAGAAAAGAAGCCTAATGATATTGTTACCCTGTAAAAGAGGCAGTTGAGCTTAAATTGCTGTCTAAATATCAAACACGTTAGACAGAACATGGAAGTGCTATTTTCCAGCAACCATGGACATGCTAAAATTTAAATTCCTATATAATGTGAAAAAAATTACACATTTAACACAGAAATTTAGAAATCAAACCATATACAACATTGTAGCAGAACAATCCTATGACTTTTTTCTTGTCTCTTGTTTTCTTTTATTATCATTTTTAAAAAAATTACTTTAAAGAGACTATAGCAATAATTGGTATGACATTAGAAGCAATATGAATTTAGAAAACCAAAATGCCACATATTTCAAGCATAATTTTATTATTACACATTGCTATCCTCTGTTAGCTGTGTAATTCACAGACATCAGCATATATAGTTAGTCACCATTAGAATTCTACCCATTATCTGCTAGTGTCAAAAGCCTGATGGAAATTCTTAGGACCATTGCCTTAATCATCTTGTTAAAACGGAAGTATGGTTTTGCCTCTACCATATTTCCTAACTTTTCTCCATTCTCGCTCTTCAATGTTTAAACCTTAAGTTCTCACTTTCCATTTAACTGTGTTATATCTCTCAAAGTTTATTTCTTCTTTTGAGTTCTTACACTAGGAAGATAATATATTTACATGTGTTGGTCTGGTTTATTTCACTGACTATAGCTTCAAGTTGCACCCACGTATATATGAAGGCTTCAAGTTTATTTTTCTTCACAGCTGAGTAACACTCCATTATATAAAAATACTATATTTTTTACATCCATTCCTCAGTGACAGGCATTTTGGTTATTTCCAAAATTTGGCTATAATAAATTGTGCTGCTATAAACATAGGTGCACATATATCACTATGATATGATGTTTTCAATACTTTTGGGAAAATTCCCAGGAGGGGGATAGCTGCATTGAGTGGGATTTCCAGACCTAGTTTTTTAAGGAGTCTCCACACTGATTTCCATAACGGTTACACCAGTCTACATTCCCAGCAGCAGTGGAGAAGGGTTCCTTTTTCCCTGCAGCCTCTCCAACATTTGTTGTTAATTTATGAAAGTCATTCTTTCTGGTGTATTCTTTCTGAGATGGTATCTCAGTGTTGTTTTAATTTGCATTTCATTGAAGGCTAGTGGTTTGGAGCATCTTTTAATGTATTCGCTTGCTTCTTGTATTTCTTCCTCTGAGAAGTGTGTGTTCATCTCCGATGTGTATTTTTGCATTGGGTTTTTAAATTAAATTTTGGGGCCTTAATGTTTTTCAATTCTTTATAAATTCTCATAGAAGACCTTTCTCTGGGTGCTGATTAGTTAAGATTGTTTCCAAATTTATGGGTTGTCTTTTCACTCTGTTGGTAATTTCTTTTGATGTGCAAAAACCTCTCAATAAGAGGAGGCCCCAGTTGTTAATTCTTTCAAGCATTTTGCATTCAGCTTGATTTTTTTTCATGAAATGTTTGCCTACCCCTATGTCTTCAAAATTTCTACCTACTTTCTCTTCCAGGAGATTTAGTGTTTCTGTTTTAATGTTTAGATTTTTACTCTATTTTGACCTTAGTTTAGTGCATGATGATAGACCTGGGTAAAGTTTTAATTTTTGCCATGTAGAGAGACAGTTTTTCAAGCACCATTTGTTAAAAAGACAATCTTTCTTTCAGTAAGCATGTTTGGCCCCTTTGTCAAAGATAAGATGGCTGAGTGGATTTTTAGTTTCATTTGCATCTTCTAATGTATTCCACTGATCATCTGGTCTATTTTTTTTCCAATACCATGCTGACTTTATCACAGTAGTTTTATACTATAATTTCAAATCAGGAATTGTAATGCCTCCAGCCTTGCTTTGTCACCCAGGATTGCTTTTGCTATTCTAGGTCTTTTTTGGTTCTAAATAAACCTTAGGAATGATTTCTCTAGGTCTGTGAGGTGTGTTGGTGGTAGTTTGTGAGGGATTGCATTAAATCTGTACAAAATTTTGGGCAATATGGCCATCTTCCCAAAGTTGGTTCTTCCTATCCAGAAGCAGGGAATATCTTTTTGTTTTCTGAAATCCTCTACAATCTCTGTTTTCAAAATACTGTAATTTTCATTGAATAGAACTTTGACTTCTTTAGTTAGATTAATTCCTAAGTATTTCATTTTCCATGGTGCTATTATAAAATGCATTGTTTCTCTAATCTCCCTCTCAGTGTGTTTGTTATCTGTGTAGAGGAATGCTACTGACTTTTCTTTATTGACTTTGTAGCCTGCTGTTCTACTGAATTTGTATATTAATTCTGGTAACTTCTTGGTGGAGTTTTTTGGGTCTTCCAAGTATAGGATTATGTCATCTGCAAATAGTAGTAGCTTGACTTCTTCTTTACCTATTCTTATTCTTTTCATTTCTCTCCCTTGTCTAATCATTCTAGCTAATGATTCCAGAAGTATATTGAATAGAAGTTGTCATAGAGGATATCCTTGTCTTGTGTCTGATCTGAGAATAAAAGATTTCAGATTTTCCCCACTTAGAATTATGTTAGGTATTGAATTGTCATACATGGTTTTTTATCAGATTGAGGTAAAGGCCATCTATTCCAATTTTCTGTAGGACTTTGAACACGAATGAGTGTTGGACTTTGTCAAATGCGTTTTCTGGAGGCCACCAGTATAGCTCAGCAGAATAAGTGTTTGCTTAGGTAAGCACAGGGGCCAGGGTTCAGTCCCTTGCTTCAAATGCCATGCCGACCCCACCCTTGGGCGCGCTGAGCTGGTGATGGAGTCCAGGCGTGGCAGCATGCACCTGTAATGCATGCAGTATGGAAGCCAAAATCAAGAGGATCACTATGAGTCTGGGCTGTCTAACAAAAACCTGATGACAAAAAAAAAAAAAAAAAAAAAGGCTTTTCTGCATCAATTGAGATGATCATGTAGTTTTTAGACTTTGCTCTATTGATATAGTGTATTATATTTATAGATTTGCATTTGTTGAACCATCCTTGCATCCCTATGTATAATCTTCTTGATGATTTGCTGCATTCTACTTGCTAGGATTTTATTGAGGATTTTTGCATCTATGTTCATGAGGGAGACTGGCCTGTAGTTGTCCTTTTTAGTTGTGTATTTCCCTGGTTTTGGTATCAGTATAATACTTGCCTCCAGGAAGGATTTTGAGAGAATTGTTTCCTTTTCAATTTCATTGAAGAGTTTGAGGAGTATTGGGATTATATCTTCTGTAAATTTCTTATGCAATTCAGCTGTGAATCCATGAGGATCTGGAATTTTTATTCTCAGTAGGTTTTTTATTACCTTTTGAATTTCTTTGGGTGTTACTGAGTTATTGGGAGTTCTTATATCTTGATTCAGTTTTGGTAATTTGTACCTTTCTAGGAATCTGTCCATTTCTT
>NDGN011557635.1:3770-17585 GCA_002564285.1 Tympanoctomys barrerae | reverse complement strand
CTTCCTTCCTTCCCTTCTTTTTCTTTATTTCTTATATCAGGAATCAACCTCAGGGCCTGGCACTTGCCAGGCAGGTACAGTGCCGCTGAGCTATATCCTTGGCCCATTTTGGGGGATCTTTTGAGACAACACTTCTCTATGCATTCAGGCTGGCCTTGAACTCACAGAAGTCCTGCCTCAGCCTGTCGAGTGCTGGGATTATAGGAATGCACCACCATGTCCAGCTACTCTGCTTTCAGAATATTTTCAGCTGTGGCTGGCAAGCAGTCATTAGAAGAACCTGAGGCTACACCAAGCCTTACAGATCCAGAGGCAAATAAAATAGCGAGGTCCTCCCATGATGTGCCTTTTGGGGTGTCTTAAACTAAAATGTTAGGTATCAGATAGGCCATGAATGCTTTGGTCTGTCCATTTTTATGTTTCTAAAGGTAAATAGACTGTAAAACTTTCACCCTGTTTTTCTTGTTTTGTTTTTGTTGTTTGTTTGGGGTACACAGATCAAACTCAGGACCTTGCACTTTCCAGGAAGGTGCTTATGCTGCTGAGCTAGTTCCCTGGCCCCCAACATGCTTTTACACTTGAAGATTTTGGAAAATAATATACATAATACATAGAAAGTAGAACACCTACTGTTTATATCCCTAGCACACTGGCAGGCAACTGGTGAATGTTATTTCTAGTCTCTATGATACCCAAAGATCTGCACTACTGAATACAAGAACTTTCAGCTCAGAGAGGTTAAGTCATTTGTCTGAGATTGCAATGTAAGAAGCGAGAGAGGCAGAATCTGAACGTGGAAAAACACAGCTCCCAATTCAGTGCTTCCACTACTATACCAAAATGCAAGGAATGATTTCAAATCTCTCTTCCAACACTCATTGTGTTTCTTTTGATTCCTCCTTTAATCATCCAAAATAAATTTATTCTGCAAACACAAAGACGACAGGATCAATCTATGTGCACCTGAGATGTGAATCTAGGAAACACTTAAGCGCACTTACGGGCAAGTCAAGTGAGAGTAAATGTTTATATTATCAAAATAAACTCCGTGAAGTCAGGCACTTTGATTTGTTGATCATTGTAGCACACCTGGAATGGAGTCTGGAACCAACAATCACTTATTTAACAGAAGAATAAACAAAGACTCCCACACTTAAGGAATTATAAAGTTAAGGCAGGGTTAATTCTTTCTGGTGTAAATCAAAGGAAGCCTTCCACAGTAGTGGCACTGACTTGAACCTGGGAAAATGTAGAAGGTATAGGCACATGACTGATGAGGCCACAGGAGCTGGAGGCCAACTGGTTGGGAATGACAATAGCTTGTAGAAGTGCAGAGGTCGACACGCCATTTGTACAACACAGAGCTCAGGCATGCCTATGAGCCTGAGGAGGCAGAATAAAAGCCCAGGTCAGAAGGGTAAGGTGGCACCCCTGCACAGCCTCCAAGCCCGTGCTACGAAGCATGACAGCCACCCCAGGTGAAGTGCAATCCTGCAGAGCTTTGGCAGCCACGAAGTAGGGCTACCAGCCTTATTTAAAGCCTTCAATGACGCCCTATCATCCTTAGAAAAATTATACCTATGTAGCCCAGGCTGTAAAGTCCTGCGAAACTCTCCTGTCTCCTCTCTCACCTCTTGCCATGCTTGTGTCTAGAAGTGTCCCCCAGCCTCTGGCACTCATAGGTAGGGCTTTTTCAGAGGTGGCTGCATCTAGCGTGTACGATGTCAGGATTGAGAGCACGGGATTACTGAATGAGTCTACTGGCTGTGTTGGCACCACCCCAGCCCCGTAGCCTAGACAGGGCATAGAGTGCAGAGAAAGCTGCGAAGGCCCCTTGCTTACTTGCTTGCTTGCTACATTCTGTCTGCCACGAGCGGTTTCTCCTCTGCGACGCCTACCTGCCGTGTCTCCCTGCCTTGGAGCCAGCTGAGGATGGACTGAAAGTTTCACAAACTGTGAGCTAAATAAATCTTTTCTCCCTTAATTCTGGGTCTTGGGTATCCTGTCTCAGCAATGAGAAAATAACTGAGACGCCACGAATCCCCTCACAGCTCTGCAGTGGACCTTACACATTCCCCTCCTCGCCTTCACAGGGGTGTCCCCTGAGCATGGAAGACTGCCCACCAGCTCTCATCTCTGGCCACAGGCTCGCTCCCACCACTCAACTAGGAAACACTCGCCCCTGGGAAATCTTCCCAAACACCCGCAAGTCCAGTTCCTGACACCTGACGCTGCACCTATCTCACTGAGTGCGATAAGGCTTCTTATCTTCCTTTCACATTACTGCCCTCCACAAGGGCAGCGGTGTCTTGCTTTAGGTTCCCATTGCTTTGTAAATAGCCTGGCAAATCACAAGTACCCAATAAATATCACAGAAATAATCATTAGGTTAGGGAATGGAATGATTGACGGACTTACTGATTATTTCTGAGAAAATAGTCAAAGAGAGCCGTAGGAAGTCGCTCCTATATTCCAGGGGAAAACATTTCCTCTTCATAAAGGCCCAGAAGCAGTTATTAAAGGACGCACTTTGCTAAGTGGGGCGAGAGAACCACTAGTTGGTCAAGGCGGATGATGAGTCAGAAAACAGCAGAGCTACTGGGCAATTGTTGAGGAGCCCACAACTGCACGAGACTCTACCCACTAGCATGCAACACTAGGTAATCTGATTTTCATGACAGACAGATTTATTATGACTTCTAAATATATAAATCCCAGGTTATGCTTTACAGCTAACCTAACAACTTGATATATGTGTCTGACATCCCATCTTAAAATCAGATTCCAGCTTCTAATTAATTTTTATTCACCCATCACTCTAACTAAAGGAGCAGAAAATCTCAGCGGGATAAACAATAGAGAAGATGGTATTTGTTCATACCCCATGGAACATTTTCCATTGAAAAATTATAGGTTCCTTTTACTGCACCACGCAAAAGGTGCAAGATCCAGTCTCCCTATGACTTCTATGAAGAATAAGTGAAAAACACTATAAAGAAGAATGAAATTGGTTGTTTCTACAAAATAACCAACCTTGGATGTCCCACCCGCCTCCATTCCCAGCTTTCATGTCCTATACAGAAATATCAAGATAACGTCATGGTCTGGTCAGCTTAAAGTCTGGTAATTTCTTAGGTGTTAGCACACGTACTGCTTTTCCAGCAGTATTTTCACTAAATCACCCTTGAAGCTGAGTTGCAAACTATGCCAAGACTTGACTTTAAGTAGTGATGCTCATTAAGACTGAAAACACTACCCCTGGTTTTTTATGTAATCACAACTATATTCATAATTGACTCATACCAAGACAGTTGTAGCTGGAAAAAGATCTGTAATCTGTTGATTTAAAAAATAATAATAATCAAGCTACAAATCTGTAGTTTTTAAAAGTCATAACACACATAGATTTTTTAAGAACATTTCTTCGGTCTTTTTTCTCCCAATTATGAATGTTACCATGGAGACTGCAGGCCAGACTCCATCCAGACATGACCCCCCTGGGACCCAACCCTTCTGCCAGCAGAGGCGCTGCTCTCAGCTCAGCACCAGGGCTGCCCTTGGCAAACAGGATGTGGGAAAGTGATGAAATGGAGCATGGAACCTTCCAGACATCGAGCCATCTGATGACACCCAGTCACATGAGATACCTCAAGGACCTTGCTCACTGTGGCACGAGACAACCAGAGACCTGTGACCATTGATCTTCACTAAGATCTTCCCATCTAATGTCCCTGGCCTTATTTCATACCCTACTTTTAAAAAGCCACTTCTCTGTTCCCTGCGGACAGCTTCATCTCCCCCGTCTGCCTGCACCTGAGGATTAAAGTGCTAGCACACAAGCGTGTCGAGCGCCCTCTGCCTCACGTCGTTCCTTACACTACCCACCAAGTAAAGGGAAAGAGTTGATAATTATTCAACTTTGTAATTTTTTAATATGAAGTTCTCACTACGTGCCATACACAATTTTCTTTAATTTAATGTTTTGGATACAGGGTCTCACCGTGAAGCTCGCTCTCGTAGTGATCCTCTCGTCTCAGCTTTTCCAGCACTGGGATTACAGGCGTGCCCCACCATGCCTGGACTCAGTCACTGGCTCAACGCACCCAGGGTGGGGCTGGCACGGCCTGTGGTGCTAGGGATTGAATCCTGGACCTTGTGCTTGCCTAAGCAGGCACTTAGCCTGCTGAGCTATCTTGCTGGCCCGCCATACACAATTCTCAACCTGTTAGGTGCACTAAATTCACCCCCAAATTCTGCAAAATATAATTTTCTTTTTCTGGCATAAAAAGCAACTAAGGAAGCCAGGGTATTAAAAAGCTGCTTGCATCCACAAAAGCTAGTAAATGATACAGCTAGGTTTTAATCAAGGTTGGTGGCTCAGGCTCTAACCATTTTGATCTTAACTAATATACTGCTTCAGGGATTTAAAGGAGGCTTACTAAATAAATATTAGTATAATTACATAGCCTATTGTATTGACCAAAGCCATAAATCCAAACTGCCCAATCAACTTCATATGGAGAAACTATGTGTTTCTGGCTTTTTGTAAACAGATACTAAAATTTTAAAAACTTGTCTCCTTGCCATATGGAATATAAACTAGCAGGAGGGAAAGAAATTGAACAAAGAACTCTGACTAGCACTGGGGACAGAGCTCAGTGACAGCGTGCTTGCCCAGCATTTGTGAGGCCCTGGGTTTGATCGCCAGTACAGCCAAAATCAGGGAGAAAACTGTGTCTGATGGCCATTCTGAGTCACAAGGACAGCCATTATTTGGGTCCACAGAAATATTGAAAGGAAAAAAAGACAAGAAATTCTGCAAATTCTCTTCCCTATTTTATTAAAATTATAAGGCCTTTGAATCTCTGCTGCTGATCTAATCAACTTGAAGGTGTGAAGCATGCATTATTACACACGTGTGCATATGTATCCAACCTGCACATTCCAAAATCACTTTGTGCTCAGTATTTCTTCAGCCAGGTCCTGAAAACAACACAAAAAAAGTAGGCTTACAGAATAACAAGACGAGGTTTACTCAGCTGCCCTTCAAGACAACCTAATATTATACTCCCATAAACAAAATTCTAGACTCTCCCTTCAAAACCAAGTTGAAGTATAAAAAATATTTTAACTACTTCTCCTCAAAAAGGTTCAATTGTGAGGATGGGATATATCTGAAATTGTTAACTAAACTTATAATCAAACTCTTAAAGTGTTTCTTGTATTTTTTTCTTAAATGAATCTATGAAAGTAAAAGTCAAACAGGCATTGAGAAGAATGTACTAGGTATTCATATAACAACTAATCTATAAAGCTCATTTGTAAATTATAGAGTCCTTTAATAAAACCTTATTTTGATTTACACTATTTAGAGTTTTATCACAACACTTAATTATAAGATCTATGATGTTCAGATGGAACCATACACAATATAATCAAATCCTTAGCAGAAACTATTGTTTATCAATTTGCTTCCTGAGTCCACTAACCTTAATGTAGCTGCTCCAGTAACACATCCGTCCATCTTTCCCTTCACCTTTAGAATTACTAGAGCATAATGCAATTCTTTCAAAACCCTTAGGAAAATATTATTGGAATGCATGAGTCAAAATGCAGAGATGAAATAGAACTGGGGGAAAATAAACAAGTTTTTTTAAAAAATGGAAAATCAATTACTATTTTTAATAAGTAGAAATCTTTTGTACTAAGGAAAGAAAAATTACTCAGAGACAAAATATATGTTCGATATTATAGCACATGAACAAGTACATTTACATTCAATTTTCTAGAATTTGTCCAGGACTAACTGCAAGTAGAATTTAGTATCATTGGGAGTTACAAAATCCACCCATATTTTTTCCCCTCTGATCATACTGAATATTTTAAGTGCTAGATTAGACTTTATTATTTTTCTTCTGGAGCCAAGAAAGAGACCCATTGGCTCACAAAGTGATGGACTAGTGACACATCTCCCGCCAATGCAGAAACATTCCTGGCTGCCACAGTAGGAAGAACAACAATGAGAAAGTTTGCTCCAGTTCATATGCGTCCCCCTGAATAAGGTCTGCGGGCCTTGTCGAAGCGCCACTGCAGAAGGGGGATGAGGCAGAGCACCGAGCTGAGCGGAACTGCGCTACCCTCCGCTCACAAGCCGCCCTCTTCATTTCTTGGTGGCAGGGAGGGAAGCTTCTGACGAGTATCTGTCTCCCACTGCCAAGAAAAGATTAAAAGAACACAGGCCTTAGCAAATCTCCAAGTGCCCGGAACTCAGACACAGAAAGGGGAATGGAGCTAATTTGCGGGAACCCTGTGTCCTTGTCCAGAGCTCCCGAAGTAGAATAAAATAGAGAGGCTGTGTCTCCGGGGTTCCACTTCCAGCTGTGCCCCACAAGTTGGAAAAAACAAGAAGGGACACGTTAACTCCTCACACCAACCTGCCCCCGCTGCGGCCACTCTTCCAAATAATTCAAAAGGAGGTTGTGAGCCCTTCATGGAAACGCTTTACGATGTCTTTGTAACTGGTCAAGGACATGAAGGGAAAATCCTGGGTGAAAGAAAAATGAGAAACGAAATACTTTTTAAAAGAATGTCTAACACTCTATGCTTTGTGCTCTACTGTCTGCCAAAACAAAGCACCATCATCTAGACTGAGTTGAAATTTCAAATTCTGGTCTGATGATTCATGTAAAATTCAGTGTAGTCAATTAAGCGCACTATTCAGCCACTTGCTCCTTCTGGCGGGGGCAGTCCATCCATGGCACGCCGGCGCCCGGTGTGGTCATGGGCCACGTGGCATTCTCTCGGGTGGCCGTGTCTGTCTTTTGTCCTCTTCTAACAAGTCGCATTGTATTAAGGCTCCATCCTATTGTTGTAGGACTTCATCTTGATTGAGGACACCTGCCGTGATCATCTTTCCAAATAAAGTCACACTCCGAGGCAACGGGGCTAGAACTTCAAAGACCTTTCCAGGGCACAGAACCTAACCAGTAATGCTTTCGTACTGAATCAGTCACCTAGTCACGTCCGGATGTCCCTCTAGACACCCCACGAATCTGTCCGTGTCTTCCTAACACACCAGTATCCTGCATTCTGTCTGATCATCCACCTCCACAACTGTAAGAGAAGCCCGAATCCTTCCATAACTTTAATTGTTGTTAAATGTTGCACTACAACCTAATTTCAGAACACTTGAGTCACACCAAAAAGCAACCTCATACAAATCAGCAGCTACCCTTCATTCCTCTGAACTCCACCATGCTTGCCAAGCCCGAAGCTGCCACTGATCTATTTTGTGTATTTACTGATTTGCTTATTCTGGTGTTTTCTCCTTTTCATATATATTTTTTTTTACTTTAAACAGAATTTTAAAAAAATAGAAGCAATGAAAAATTCCACAAAACAAGGTTTTAGGAATTCAACAGTGGTTATCATATGGCATACTGTTGTCTTCAAAGTAGTTGTTCAGATTACCAGATATAAGCATGCAAAATTGGTTTTAAAAAGTATTAATTATTCCTTTCAATAAACCAAGAGAAATTAGTAATATAATTATTTTAGGTATCTTGTGTGTGTGTGTGTGTGTGTGTGTATTCTTCCCCTTCTTTCTTTCTTTTCTCCCTTCCTTCATACCAGCTATTCTTTCCTATTGAGCAGTTTCTTTCCCTTTCTATTGTGCCTTTTGGATTTGATTTACTCTTTCAGGTCCTTATATTAGGGAGATAATACAATGTTGACATATGTAGGTCTGATTTATTTCACTTATGAACACACTCTCTAGTTGCATCCATTTACCTATAAAAGCTTCAAGTCAATTTTTCTTTATAGCTGAGTAGTACTCCATTGTATAAAAATGCAATACCTTTTTTATCCCTTCCTCAGGCATTTCGGTTGTTTCTGAGATTTATCTATGACAAAATGTGCTGCTATAAATATGGATGCATGTATATCACTGTGATATGATTTTTTAATTCTTCATGAAAAATACCCAGAAGGGGAATACCAGGGGGGAATGAGATCTCTAAACCCATTTTCTGAGGAATCTCCACACTGATTCTCACAGTGGTCATGCCAGTCTGTACTCCCACCAATAGAGGAAAAGGCTTCCTTTCTCCCCACAGCCCCTCCGGCATTTGCTGTTGGTTCTTTCCAGTCTAGTATTTTGATTGAGATGGCATTGAATTGAACTCACCACCATTCTGAATCATTCAGCCTATTAATCTATTAATCTATCCTCTCATTTAGTTTATCTTTGTGCATCAATATTTTCTACCTTTATCTGCAAAAGTCTAATGTATCGTTTCCAACATTTTGAACTACCTCAGATAGTAATTTCTTAGACCTGCCAAGGCAAAGTTTACATACCAAGAAATTTCCTTAGGTTTCTAAAGCTAGTAGGTCTAATTAAATGTAAACTATGTGAAGCCGTTATTACTGTGTCGTCTTGGCACAAGGCTAACGACCTAGAATGCTACTTCATGTCCTTTACAACTGAGCCTCATTTCTGCATCAGGTAGCAACCGATTTCTTAGCTTCTCTGTACTGTTACCTTTTATAGAAATTTCCTAAGTTGGATCACAAAGTATAGCCTTTTGTATCCGAATTAATTCACTTAGCATAGTGCTTCTAACGTGCATTTTCATCGGTCGTGTATCTGCATTTGATCCCTCTAAAATATCAAGTAGAACTTCCTTATATGAACAGTATTTATTGCTTAATAATTTACAAGTTGTATTTAGCTTTCTTCTAGCCTCTAGCTAGTACAAATAACACTGCTGTGAGATACAACCTGCATTTGCATAGAGACACATTCCATTCATGTCTCTAAGAGTTTTCATGTCAATATCATGAAGAGGAATTGCTGAGTCATATGAAAAATACTTTTCAGAAAATGCCCACTTCCTGTCTAAAGTAGCTGTAACACTTACATTCCCGCCAGCAGTGTAGAAGGGTTCTGGCCCCATCCCATTTTCTTTAGAACTTCGTATGTGTCTTTTTTGTGTTGTTTTAGTCATCCTAGTGTGTATGGATTGGCACTTCATTGTAGTTTATAAGATTTGACATTGTTTCTCTTTAAAATTTGCATTTTCCTAGCGACAGTGACCATCTGTCTTTTCATGAATTATTTGTATTACTATACGTGCACTCATTCATTTTCTTATTATTGATTTATATGAATTTTTATATTTTCTGGATGTAAACACTTTATCAGAAAGATTTCCAAATGTTTTATTCTGTTTGCAGCTTGACTTTTAATTTTCTTAATACTATCTTTTCAAGAGCTCATTTTTCAGTTTTGTAAAGATCAGCAGATCACTTGATTTAGGTGCTACAGCTAAGAAATTCTGATGAATATAAAGTCATAAAAACTTTATCGTACCTTTCTTCATCCAGAAGGTTTATACTGTTAGTGCTTATATTTTGGCCTATAATCCATTTCACATTGATTTCATACATAGTGCAGGGTTAATCTTTGGATAAAGATATCCAATTTTTCCTCTTCATATTGTTTGAAAATGCAATTTGCTCCTAGTTTATAATCCTTTTTATACGTTACTGGATTCATTCAAATTATCTTTTTTAATATTCATCTTATAATATTTTTGCTGCCAGTGTATAATGCAGTTGAAGGTTTTATGCTTTGTATCTAGGAAGTTTGCTAAATTCCTTGATCATATTTACATAGGTACATCTTTTGCAAAAGATGCGCTTTTAGACCTTCTCTCCCTCCTAGGGGCTCTCCCTTTCCACTCTAGCCTCTCTGCACCCGCTGGGCTTCCAGATCAATGCTGGGCTAACTGGCGGGGCAGAGTCTTCCTTCCCAGTCTGATCTCAGGTGAGGTTCTCAGTGTTTCATTTTAGCATAGTTTGCCAGAGCTTCATTTCTAAATGGATATAGTTTATTAGAGATGTTTACTTTTTTAGTTTTTTAAAAGTACATTTTCTTAGAATTAGGTGCTGAATTTTATCAAAACAATTTTTTTGCCTTTTAAAATGCCCACCTAATTTTTCTCCTTTGTGTACTATTGTATGGTTTGATTTCTGACTGTTGCTCAACTTCTTGTTCCTATAGCAAATACAGCTGTCAGACGTGCAGCAATTTTAGGTATTCACTTGCTCTGTTCTTGCTTTGTTTAGGATTTTTGCGTTCCTGAGATTGCCAGAATTTCGGCTCAGCTACCCCACTGCTTCAGCCATGGCTGGTCTGTTTGTTTTTGAGACAAGCTTTTGCTATGCACTTCCGACTAGGCTGGAACTCACGATGTAGTCCAGGCTGGTCTCCCACTCAGGGCCACCTCTTGCCTCCACCTCTCAGGTGCCGGGTTCCAGGCATGTGCCACCACGTCTGGCTAGCTCTCGCACTATTGCTTTCTATTTCCCTCCAGGTCATCTTCTGGGGTTTGTGACGGTCAGCATATTGTGTGAACTTGAGTAAGAGAAGCCCAACTAAGTTGGCTCAGCGTATTTCTGGGTGTCAAAGGTCCACCCTAGTGAGGACGATCACCAGAATGCACAACAGGGAGATAAGGGAGGGCTGCTTCTGCATCTTCACCTTGAACATCGTCTGGACATCACCCTTTCGGCACAGACCCTGCAGCCTACGACTGCAGACCTTTGGGCCTCTGCACACGGCGTCACGCAGGATGCCACAGTGAGCCTCCGCCTGGATCCGTGGCTGCCCGGTAAGCAGACAGAGCTTTGTGCTCTGCCACATCTGACTCTGTGGGCGGCCACTGTAAGCTTTTAAGTATTTGTATATCTTGCATTAAATCAGTTTCTCTAGTAAACAATGACTGCTACAGGATCTTATCATTTGTAAATCAATATAGGCTTCCAAGAGAAAAAGAATGGGGATGCTGCAGTCCCTGCAGCGCAATTCCTTTCTCCAATATGATGTTCCCTCAAATCCTGGGTCCTTGGTAGCTCTCAGTCCTCAAAGAAATGTCTTCCCTTCACACCACCCCACCCCACCCCCGGCTTTTCTATTCTCTTAGAGGATTGTTGGTTACTTTGTCATTACCAGAAGCAATAATTTACCTTTTATAATATAAATCATATGTCTCTTTTTTGAATTTGCTCAGGGCCAATCCACTGTTTGTAACAAACTCCACATTCCCTTTCGTGACCTGGAATAGCCTGAGTAGTCCTGCTCCAGCTTTCCTCTCTTCTAGTCTACTCTGCTGTGCACCCTACAGCCACGTATCTCTGCTTGCCACTCTTCCAATGCCATCAACTTCATTTTGGTTCAGGTCTGGCTTGCTTGCTCTTTCCCTTCTCTCTCTCTCTCTCTCTCTCTCTCTCTCTCTCTCTCTTCCTTCTCTCCTTCCCTCCTTTTTTCTTTCTTCCTTCCTTGTTTCTTCCTTCCTCCCTCCCTTCTTCCTTCTTCTCTCCCTCCCTTCCTCCTTCCCTTCCTCTCTCTTCTTCACTATTCCCTCCCTTCCTTTCTCCCTGCTTCCTTCTTTCTCCCTTTCTTGCTTCTCTCCTCCCTCATTCCCTCCTTCCCTTCTTTTTTCTTCTCTCCCTCCCTCCCTTTCTCCCTTCTTCCTTCCTTTCTGCACTTGCTCATCTCTCTCCATGGAGCACCCTGTCTCGGATCTTTGCATGGTACCCTCCCCTTTGCAATTGTGTCTAATCTCTCTGAAGAGGCTTTCAGCAGACAGACTGCCTAGTCTTGTACCTCCCCTGCCTGATCCCTACAAACAATACAACCTAATTGAAGGAAAGAATCATAAAATTGATCTACCAGAAATGGAGTAAGAAATTTTCACACTTCCACATTCAACATAAAGAAAATAGTAACTAAAGATCATAACGTCTTTGGGAAGAGAAACATCACAGAAGCTTAGAGGCTGACCCAGAAGGCACCCAATGGTTAATTAAAACCAGGATAAAGTTTTGTATCTCTGCCTTCATTTTACATCTCCCCTTTAGTACCCTAAAACTTTGGGACAGGTCCCTGCTCGCCTCTGCACACACACATCTGTCACTCGGTGAGTTACAAGGTTAGTTCGATTTAAATTTACCTAGAATATCCATCACACTTTAAGAATGAAGACACCAATATAAGAGTAGCTTTCAGCATTGAAGGTACATGTAGCTGTCAGCTTTTACAAGTCTGGTTCTAGACCTCCTGGAACAAGGCCTGGAAGTGTCCAATCAATGTCCTAAATGTATAATCACCTTGGGTTTTAGAAAAGGCAGTGCCTCACAGAGCACCCCATGATAAAATGATCCCACAAAGTGGGAGCGATTACCCCAGGAGGAGGCCTCTGCTGCCCTACCCAAAGCAGTAGATGTAAGCTCGTGATGGGGACTGAAATGCTGGCCGGAAATGACTGCTCTTCCGGGACCTTACAGAACCAGCCCATGATGTGGCTAGCATTTTCCCCCAGGAAATGCTGCAAGCTGCGCAGATACCCCCGGCTGTGCCACGCTCTACCCTGCCCTCGTTCCCCTGTTCTACAGCAACCCCAAGGTTTCTTTTAGCCCCTCAAAGAAAGACTCTCTACCTCTTTATATGGGCTTGACGGCACTCTATGATGATGGAAGCTCATTTCCTGCCCCGCACCACCGCTGCCTCTTGTCACGTGTCACAAGACACGCGGCTGAACCTGGTGTTGGGGGGCCTGCAGCCAGGGATCCTAACCTTAAACTTCTGGCAACAGCACAGCCTTTATACATTATAAAACAAAGCTCCCAAGGATGACTTTTCTCTGGAGTGTAACAAAATAAGATTCAGAGCTTGATCAAATCACTCTCCAGATGTACGACATCAAGTTCTCAACCTCAATTCCCCAAACTATAAACTAGGGATAATGACAGTGTACATTTGGTAATGCTGCTGCAATCGTGTAATACATGTTATTTTGTTTTCAAAATGGTTAATACATATTTTTATTATTTATTTTATTTTAGGGAGGGGTCTACTGGATGTTCAGGGTCTCACTACTAGATCAGACTCGTAGTGATTCGCCTGTTTACAGCCTCCCAAGAGCTGGGATTACAGGCGCACACCACCACGTCCAGTCTTAACTGCCTTCTCAGTGCGCCCCAGGGGCGGGACCAGCACGGCAGGCCTGGGGATCAAACCCCCGCTCCTGCACCTGCTTGCAGGCACTTTAATCTGCTGAGCTCTTCTGCCCGCCCTCAAAATGACCAATATAAATACAGTGGCTAAACGATAGAAAACTCCTCATGAGCAAGAACTATTGTGGTGACAATGTTACACATGATAATAGTGATAATGTAAATAATACAGCTGTATAGTATGTGGTAAAATAATAAATAGTTCAATCAAATGGATACAGACATATAAGCACACACGAAATTAAATATTTTAACTAATTGCCAGCAACTGAATGCAGCTTGTATTATTTGGGTTAACAAATTGGATACCAATTCTGTTGCTTTATACTAGGTAAATTTGACAGCAAAAATACAGACCTCTCTTAGGGGTATCTGCAAAAAGAGGAACTTATTCTGAGAATGCGCTGTATTTTACAAGACAGAAGGAAATACAAAAAAATCTTAGTGAAAACTCAGAGATCAAAGTAACCTGAACCCTGGCAGGCAGGAGCTCAGAGATATTCTGATTAACCACCATGTGTCAATTCAGTGCCTAAAATCCTACCAGTATTTACCTCTGATCTCAGTTAAAAGTTTCAAATTCTTAAGGAGAATCTGTCTCTTGCTTTCATTTATTACCCTTTTTTAAAAAAAACAAACATTTATTTGAGAGACAGTATAGCAGTAATTGATATGACATGATAAGCAGTATGTATTTAGAAGACCAGAATGACAGGCATTCCAAGCATGACC
>NDGN011557629.1:2382-16945 GCA_002564285.1 Tympanoctomys barrerae | reverse complement strand
GGAGGAGCCGGTGCCATTTTAAGGCGCGGCATCTGATAGATCAATGCCGGCTCCCAACAGGTATTGTAGAGAGAGACATGAAAACTTAGTTACTACATTCATTGTGATGTGCATAAGAAAATTATAAATAAACACTGTGCAGCAAATATGAAAAAGTGATAACTGAAACAAGTGACATTTTTAATAGTCCCTTAATAGTTAAATAGTACTTGCTTAAAAATGCTAAGCTAGGTCATTTAATGAAAACAAGATGTCACCTTATTCTTACTCTGTAGACAGAACACTTGGTCATGTTTCTATCTATTTACAAAAAAATAAAAAGCTAATGCCCCGTAGGCACTTCACAGTGCTGCGATTTCAGGCACCTTGCCTTGCCGTGGGACTCTCACTTCAGCCTGTCGTTCATGCCTTCTGGGGATTCTCAGGCTGAAGTCATGCCAGGCCTTGTGCTTAGAGAGAGCTCCGCACTTGGAACACCACTTTCTTCATACAGACACATTAGTAAAGAGCCGGAGTTGAAAATTCTGTTTGCTCGAGTTCAGGGTCTTCTCTGCACTCCAGTAACACACGCGCACTCGTTGTCTGCCGAACCAAAGAGCTGTTTTCCTGCTTTTGGTCTCACTATTAAACGGCACCAAGTACTTTCAGTCCTCGATGCATAGGAGGGGCGTCCTAGCAGGTCGCATCCTTGCTTCTTGGGTCATTTTGTGATCATATTCTCTAACCAATCAGCACACACTGCCTTTGTCAACATTGGATGCCACACTGTTCCTTTTGGACTCTGTTTAGAACACTCAGCTTGGCGAAGCACGCAGAAAGCAAGAGGTAGGGACTGGGGTTGGTCTCGTGGTGTCTCCGCTAGATACTGCTTGCTGACTTGGAGCAAATTACTTGTCTCACATGAAGTTATCTTCCTGAGACTTAAGTTAAAATGTATACTTCTTCATGGGCTTCTTGAAAGAATTATCTAAAACAATATCAAAGTATTTTCCCAAGTTCCAAAAAAAAATGTTATTTTTGTGTACAAAAGCATTATCATCAATACAAAAATAGAGCGAAGTTTTAGCTCAGGTGGATTTCAGGCTCATAAACACCCTCAGTGCTTGTGTGTTACACTGCACGAGATGATTAAGAAAATGTGTGTTTCCTGAAACGTCTCGCCAGTTGTGTGTCTGATTATAAAGGCTTCCTTTCCACCTATTTCTATGTTTTAAAAAAATCAAAATTTGACTAGAAAACAATGCATTTGTGTTTTTCTTTGTGTTGGGTTCAGCGTTAGGAGATTTGATAAGATGAACCAATTGTAAAGGCATCAAGTGAGGCTAATCTTGCTGTGTTTATTTGCATGCATTTTACTTAGTTTTATTTTCCTGTCAAAATGTGGGGCAGGGACGGAGCCGCTCAGGACCTGCAGCGATGAAGAGCCTCATGCTGGGTCCTGAAGAGAGATTCTTGTCTCAGACACTGGAATCTTCACAGGTACACAACCCTACCCGTGGGAGTGGTGGGTGATTGTCCCTTTGGTGTTGCTCTCTGCTTCACAGAAAGAATGTCCACCTCTGCTCAGAGCGTTCACAATGCAAAGCGTAAAGAAAACGGAGAAACAACGAGAGATAGTTTATGATCTTCTAGTTGAGAAGCAGTTAGTAAACAAAATGAAGGACCCCAGTACTCATATAAGGAAAGCCCAGACCTGGTTAGATTAAATTAGATAATGAGATCGAACACTGCATCAAAGTGAGGCGGGCATTAGGAAAGACAAGCGCGGCATGCGCAGAAGACAAAAGGTAGCGGCAAAAATACAGTAAGAAGATCCTCAAATCCTTCTTCAGAAGATCTTTAAAATATCAATATGTGGCACAAACAGAAGAATATTAAGAAAGCATCTCAGGCTGAGTCTGGTGTAGTGCTCAAATGCAGGAAGGGAAGGCCGCGCTGACATGGAGCTGTCATCAGGTCGGCAAGCGTGAGCAGGCCCCGCATCGCCCAGCCTGGCGGGGAGGCAGCAGAGCTGAACCACCTAGAGAGTTTCCAGGTGATAATTGTTATGGAAGAGAACCTGGACAATAAAATACTAAAAATTTATATAATTTTATTTTATAAAATAATAAGGATTATGATTTCTCTGCTCTCTTCCACTTTTCTGTCTTAGTGAACTGTTTTTACTTCTTTAAAACACAACATGGAATCATTATAATATTCACTGCAAAATTAGTCATGCCATAAAGCAATTTCAAAGGAACTTTCCGCTACATCTGTAGTGGAGTAGATTCACGAGCTACGGTACAACCAGGAACGAAAAATACAGGCGATGCTTTTTACCTGTTTCTCACGTGCGGCTGTCAGAGCAGCGGAACACTGATTGAAACACGGTGACCTGCAGAACACACACAAATGCTGACGTAGGCGAGGAGCGGGAAGTACCTGCTAGAAGAGGAAGTCCAAGAGCACGAGTGCCTGGGCCGGCGGGAGGGCTGGGAGCAGGGAGCAGACGGAGCATTTCAGGTCGTAGGTGGGCGGCGTCCGTCACTAGCACTTGACGTGGGTGAGTGTGTCTACCCAACTCCAAAGACTGCAAGCGCAGAAAAGAAAACTAATTCAACGCATTAGCACATCAAGGACCTTGAATTTGTTTTTTAGCCTTCAGTCTAATATTTTGCCAAATTGAATTTTAGCTTGCGTTTTATTCGTTTTCTTAGAAGTTACTGGTTTTCTTCCTCTAGACAATGTATGCGTGCCACACGCGTGCTGTTCGCTTACAGAAGGACAATGCGTATCAAACTCAGAAATGAGATTACTGTATGAAAATGTTATTTTAGATGTCTATGACACAATGATAAATGGAAGTGATGTGGACATTTTCCTGGAATCTGAAATTTATTTCCAATCTTAATCCAAATTCTAGGCACCTCAGAGCGTGAAGGCTGATGTCTGGCTTAGAGAGAACGGTGCGGGTCCGTGAAAGCTGCGGGTTCTTAGAAAGTGCGAAACATTCCCACTCCTCTCGTGAGCACAGCCTCCTTGGCTAGGGCGCCCCCTGCAGACGAGTTAGGGAGGTGCACAGGGCATGTCTACGCAGGGGCCCTGTAGGACCGTGCAGAGCCCTGTACACCCCTTACCAGGGTCTATTGAAGTATTTTTTTTTCTTGAAGGTTCAGTGAAAGATCTTGATTTATGCCAGAAGCTACACAGGCCCCCGTTCCATTGAGTGCCAACATACTCTCAGATACTCGGAAATAATTTTAAGGGATGGAGAAGAACCTATTAATGCTTCACAGTAACGGACTCACTGTGCATTTCATACTTTAAAATTCTGATACAAAACACACTTGGCCCAAAGTGTCATGTGTCATACACAGAATTCTGGAGTCTTACCCGTTAGATAGCTTAGCCAACTGTTTCTAATGGACACACAAGTAAATCAAAGTAAACTGTTAATGATTAGGGAGTTTGGGGGGGTTTTGGTACTGGAATCTGAACTCAGGACCTTATACTCCCAGGCAGGTGCTGTGCCACTGATCTCTCCGAGGCCTTCTAGAACTGACAACTGGCAGACCAGGGCTGCTCCATTCTTCTGTACAGTTGATCGAAGCTACGTTCATTTCTACATTAAGTAGTTTTAAGTGTCCTTTGTAAACAAACACCCATCTATGCATTTACAGAGACTGGTTTTCTTTATACATGTTAATTATTTTCATTTGTCCAGCATGAAGGATTTTAATAATTATAATAGCATTTGCAATGACAGAAAAGCCTAAATGTTGTCTATCAGCAGTAAATTGCTTTTGTCAGCATCCCTGCAAACTTTCCGGGTTGGGGTCTCTTTAGGATGGTGTACCTCTCATTAGCTCTTTTCTTTTCCTATCCTCACATGGGGAGGGTCTCCCTGTAGGAAGTCTACAAATGTCAGATGAGAAAAGAAAAGGATGAAGGAATGAAAACTAGAAAGAAAGAAAGAAAGAAAGAAAGAAAGAAAGAAAGAAAGAACAAGAAAATGAGTGTTGGCCCTTTTATTGTCTTGCTTATATTGTTGGTATTATTGCTCTGACTTCTTTGCCAATATTTAGGATGCCTGCTCTCTGGCTCTTTGTATGTCTCACCCACAGAGGAGAAGCTGGCTCATATTTATCCCCATCTTGTGAAGTCCCTTTGAGGACTCGTGCGTCACTATAGAGAAGGTAGGCCACATTGCCAATTTTGACTCATTCCTTTTTTTTAAATGTGTTTAGCTCAGGGTCTACAGGGTCTCACTCCACAGATTGGACTCACAGTGATCCTTTCTGTTTTTCAGCCTCCCAAGTGCTGGGATTACAGGCGCACGCCACTACGCCCAGTCTCTATTGTGGTCTCAGCACACCCAGGGAGCAGGGGCCAGCATGGCAGGCCGGGATCGAAGCCCGGCCCCTGCACCTGCCTAAGTAGGCACTTCAATCCACTGAGGTATCTGGCTGGCTCTTGACTCATTCTCTAAAATCATTAAAACTACACTTACCTTTATAAATTAAGCAGGCACTGAGTTGTTGCATGGATATTGTAAGTACGAGTTGGTTTGAACCTTGTCTTCATCAGACATTTATTCATTTATATATGCTTTCATTTATTTAGAGACATTTATTAAGTATCTAATTGGCAGGCATAGTGTTAGATTTGAAAGTTGAATTTAGGAAGCAAGGAGTTCCATTTTAGCCCAAGGCATGTATAAATATCATATGAGGAAATTATTGCTATTCAGAGAAGAATTTCCTTTTACCGCAGATTTTACTGCTATGTAGGCCAGCTGTCCTCGAGACCATTTCCCTTTGGTGATAAAAAGGGGCATAAAAATATGCATATTTCCACCATTTTAAAAAATTTATGGAATGCCTCATATTTCAGGTACTGTGCTTGGCGTTGGAAAATTGTTAATGGACGAATCACATTAATTTAGACCTTTAAAAGTCTGCCTATGACTCTGAGCTACTCTGATGTAGAAAAGATTACTTTCAATGTGGAAACAAGAATTTTGATGAATTACCATTCACTGCAGAAAAATAACAATCTTGGCAATGTCTGCGCACATACCAATAAGCGCGTCGGCAGCAGCTCCCGGGGCCAAGGCGTAGCCACGCGACGCTCCGTCGCTGGGGCGCAGTGCCCAAACGGAAGTCATTCTCACGAGCTTGTCTCTGGTCCTAACAATGCATCGGTGCCCAGCAGAGCACTAACCCGAATTAAATGGAGTTTTGCATCTGACATGTCTTTCTTCACCTTAGACATAGAGCATCTTGTTTACAGAAACGCAGTGAATGTGGAGGCTGATTCTTGCGGGGAGGGGGAGGGGACTTTTCACTGCATCAGCTATGCTGGCCCAACTCGCTGATGCCAGCGCGCTGCCACTTGAGTCTGGATTGCGCCCCAATCTCATACATGAAAGCTTGGTTTGGGAGGCTGGAGGGAGGTGGGGTACAACTGCAGGGGCCGAGGAGCAGGGCTCTGGGGGCTGTCCGTAGAACACTGTGGGTGCTTTCCCGAAGGACTTGGGGGACCCAGCCCCCTCCGCGCTCTCGCTGCGTGGCTGCAGGGACAGTTCTTTCCTGTACCACGGTTCCCACCGTCATGTCCTGCCTCAGGCCCAAAGCAGTGCAGCGGTTCTCAGGGATTGAGAACTGCTATCCTAAATAAATATTTTGTCTTTATAAATTGAATAACCGATAAATTGGTTGTAGTAATAGAAAGCTGAGTACACCATTTAGAAGAAAAGAAAAGGCTAGCCAAATAGCTCAGTGAATTAAAGTGCCTGAAAGCAGGTGAAGGGTCTGGGGTTCATCCTGGGCCTGCCATGCCGGCCTCGCCCCCGGAGCGCGCGGAGCAGCAACTGAGGCAGGGCGTGGTGGTGCGCGCCTGTAATCCCAGCACTTGGGAGGCCGCAAACAGGAGAATCACGAGTCTGATCTAGTAGTGAGACCCTGAACACCCTGTAGACCCGTCCCTAAAAAATAAAAAAAAAGAAAGAAAGAAAAGAAAAGAAAAAAGAAAACAGAAAGGATTGAGTATCTTTTACAAAATTCCAAAATTATAGATGAATTAAATGTTCAAATGTATACATTTAAAGTTATATGATTTAATGTAAAATAATACTTGTACAATTTAAAAATCAGGGCTAAGGAGATAGCTCAGTAGAATAAGTGCCTGCCTGGCAAGCTCAGGGTCCTATATTCAATCTCTGGTACCATAAAACAAACAAATAAACAAAAAACCAAACAATTTAGGAATGGGTAAGAGTGCTTTAGTTTAGTACATAGAATGATTTTCCACCTGTCATATTTATAGAGGACAGAATTTTCAAAAGATTGGCTCCAGCTGGATGGGATTGCTTCTTTATACTAATTCATCTTACCTCCCATCTCTATCAGCTGAGTGCACCTGCTAATCTGTGTCTTAGTTTAAAGTAGTTGTCAGAGTCTCCTCAACAATATGTACCTGGTCCAGGGCCATTATTTTTGGGAGCAAAATTATCCATCAACGCCAGCCTGCTGAGTTAAAAGGTATTTGAGAGTGGGTAATGTCTGACTGTGCTTTTATAGGATTGAAGTACCTCTGAATGCTCCTGATATTGTTGGCAAAACACAAGGATGATATCCTTGTGCACTTCCTACAGAACTCTTCCTACTTGCCTCAGGTAAGCGTTGGTAAGCCTCAGGCACAGAGCGCACCCTTCCTACTACAGGCAGGAGGGTTTGTGGTGCTATCACCATGGTAGGAACTAATAACCGACACAGATCCGGAATAAGACAGATGCTAGCTGGTACAGACCTGCAGGCCACGTCTACAAATGTTAGCTTTTAATAACATTTTGATAGAAAGAATTGACAGTATCAAAAGATTTGAAATAACAGAGATGTAGGTGAAAAGGGTTTTATTTTGATAAAAGATGCCACATGATCTAGTTCTCATAAATTAAATGTGCTTATTCAGATAAAATTTCCTAAGAACATGTAGAAATACTTTTGCTTTGTTAGGATTTCACTGAAAAACAAAGGCTAATGGCGTTTCTTCATTAAAATATAGTATAGATACCGAGTCAACAGAATATTTGAAAAATGACTCTCTGTACATGAATACTGAGTGTGATTACTTGGGCTGACACGAACATAAAGCATGAGTGATGAGAAGAGCTGACCACTTAGCAGAATTTAATGGAACAGATGTTGGTGTGGCTGCAGGTCTCCTTTACCGGTGAGTTTCACGATGGCAGAGGAGTCAGAGAGACTCAGTTTTGCCTCCTGTGGCTTTCAGAGACTTACGCTTCAACACATACCCTGGAGGGCAGCACTTCCCAGTGTGTGGGGGGTCTTACTGGATCCATGTGTGTGTCTCCCACGTGGTGCTTGCATATCGAGTGCTAGAACTCCACTGAGGTTGGTTTATCCAACTTGGCTCATTTAAATAATGATTTCTAATGAGTTACTTTGTAAGTGCATGAAAATGACTTGATGATGATGATTGAAAACACAATCTGAAATTAGAACCATTCCTATCGTACACCTAAATTAATTTATAACTGCTTATTCCAAGCCATAGGGTTTAAAATGTTATACCCTATTCAAAGGGAAACTTGGGATTTAGGGGCTGAATACCAGTGTTCTGACTTAACTTAGGATTTCTAGAGGACAATGCTTACTATTTCATCCTGAAAAGACTCCATCTCCACAACATGTGGAGAATCTGTCCTTGGTGTTTACAATTATGAGAAAAGTAATGTGATGCTTTTTCAGAGTAAAGCAGCTTTGACTTTCATGCCACTAATATAAGTTAACTACAAAATTTCAAACATTACAGAACTTATATCCTCTGCCCCAATATTATGATGGTCAATTTTTCAAGTATCTCTGTAACCATATGTCCTTGTGGAGACAAACATAAATAATTCTATGTGAATGTTAATTTTGTTTCCACTTTATTTATATTAATTATAATTTTCTTTTGTTTTGAAGAGTAAAAGCAAGAGCAAGAAAAACAAAAACAAAGACAGAAATAGGATAGCATATAACAATATATACATTACAGATTTTCAAAACAGGAATAGCTGATTAGTAATGACTGATATATTTTCTATTTTTATCATCAAATATGTTGTTCAGATTATCAGATATAGTTATTCAAGATGGGACATATGATTGCATACTACCACATGTTTCAAGAAAACTTAAATTTTTGTTCTTGCCTCTCATTTTCTTTTATTATCTTAAAAAAATTTACTTTAAAGAGAATAAGTAACAATTACTATGATATTAGAAATGTTACCATTTAGAAGACCAAGATGATGGGTGTTTTAAACATGATTTTAGTATTATACATTGCTGTTCTCATTGTAGTTGCTTAGTTCACAGATACTAGCATAGAGAGTTGTCAAGGTGAGAATTCTACCAATTAAATGCTATTTTTTAAAAAAACTGATGGAAATTCTTCGGACAACTGCCTCAGCCATCTTGTATACATACATGTCTGGTTTTGCCTGTATCTTATTTCCTATCTTTTCTTCTTTCTCTCTCTTCATTGTTCAATTTTAAGTTATGATACTTTTCATTTAACTGTGTCTATTATATCTCTAAGGTTTTATTTCTTCTTCTGTGTTGTTACACTAGGGAGACAATATGATATTTACACATATGGGTCTAATGTATTTCACTTGTGAGTATAGATCCACTTAGCTATGCAGGCTTCAAGTTTGTTTTTCTTTATAACTGATTAATACTCTATTGTATAAAAATACCACATCTTTTTCATCCATTCCTCAGGTAATGGGCATTTTGGTCGTTTTCAAGATTCGGCTATCACAAATTGTGCTGCTATAAACATAGGCACACATACATCACTCTGATATGGTGTTTTCAGTTCTTTTGGGAAAATTCCCAGATGGGGAATAGCTGGATTGAGTGGAATTTCCAGTCCTAGATTTTTGAGGCATCTCCACACTGATTTCCATAATGGCTGTGCCAGTCTACATTCTCACCAGCAGTGGAGAAGGGTTTCTATTTCCCTGCAGCCTCTCCAACATTTGTTATTGGTTAATTTCTTTAACCAAAGATCTCTAGATCCTTAATCCATTCTGACTTTAGTTTAGTGCATGGTGATAGACCCAGGTCTGATTTTAGTTCTTGGGCACGTAAAGAACCAGTTTTTCCAGCACCATTTATTAAACAGTCTATCTTTCTTCCAGATAGTCAGTCTTGTGAGATGGTATCTCAATGTTGCTTTAATTTGCATTTATCAAATGGCCAGTGATGTGGAGCATTTTTTTCCTGTATTTATTTGCCTCTTGTATTTCTTCTTTTGAGAAGCATGTATTCATCTCACATGCCCATATTTGGCTTGAATCTTTAAATTTGGGGGCCCTAATGATTTTTAGTTTTTTATATTATTCTAGATAGAAGACCTTTGTCTGAGTGATTATTAGTTAAGATTTTCCCCCAAATTTGTGGGTTGTCTTTTTGCCCTGTTGGTAATTTCTTTTGTTGTCCAAAAAGTTATCAATAAGAGTAGGTCCCAGTTATTAATTTTTTTCAATTATTTTGCATGAAGTTTGATTTTTGTTTATGAAGCATTTCCTACCCCTATATCTTTAAGATTTCCACCTACTTACTCTTCCAGTAGATTTAGAGTTTCTGTTTTAATGTTTAGATATTGGTTGATTCATTCATTCATTCATTCATTCATTTTTTGTATTTTAGGGAAGGGTCCATAGGGTGTTCAGGGTCTCACTACTAGATTGGATGCACAGTGATATGCCTGTTTATAGCCTCCTAAGAACTGGGATCACAGACACTTGCCACCACACCAAGTCTCCAGATCTTTAATCCATTTTCACTTTAGTTTAGTTCATGGTGATAGACCCAGGTCTGATTTTAGTTTTTCAGCATGTGGAGAACCAGTTTTTCCAGTACCATTTGTTAAACAGTCTACCTTTCTTCCAGTGAACATGTTTGGCCCCTTTGTCAAATATAAGATAGCTGAGTGTGTTTGTAGTTGTATCTGCATTTTATAATCTATTCCATTGATCCTCAGATCTATTTTTTTACTAATACCATGCTGATTTTATCACAATAGCTTTGTAGTATAATTTCAAGTCAGAGATTTTAATTCCTCCTGCCTTGCCTTTATTGTGCAGGATTACATTTTCTGTTCTAGGTCTTTTCTGGTTCCAAAAATGTTTTAGGAATGGTTTCTCTAGATCTGTGAGATACGTTGGTGGTATTTTGATAGGGATTGAATTAAATTTGTTTAACAGTTTTGGAAGTATGACCATTTTCATGATGTTTTCCCTGCATATCCAGACGCAAGGAATATCTTTGCATTGTTTGAAATCCTCTTTGATCTCTTCTTTTCAGAGTACTGTAATTTTCATGGAATAGGTCTTTTACTTCTTTAGTTAGATTAACTCCTAAGTATTTCCTTTTTTGTGGTGGTATTGTAAAGGGTATTGTTTGCCTAACTTCTCTCTTAGTATTTGTTATCTGTGTAGAGGAAGGCTACTGAATCTTGGGTACTGAATTTGTAAATTGCTATATTACTGAATTTTTTAAAAAGAATCGTTTACTTTGAAAAATTAAAAACAAAAGCAAGAAAAACAAAAGGAAAGACAGAAAGAGAGTAACATAACAATACATGCACTACAGATTTTCGAAACAGAAATATCTGATAAACAGTGATTGATATATTACCAATTTTTTCATCAAATCTATTGCTCATATTAACAGATATAGTTATACAAGATAGGCGATATGATTGAATATCACCACATGCTTTGAAGAAATCTTAAATTTTTGTTCTCTTTGTTTCTTTTTTTACCTTTAAAAACTTACTTTTTCCACTATTTTATTTTATTATAATTTTTACTCATTTTAATGAGAAAAAAGATAAAACAGCAATGAAACAGTTTCAAAACATATTAGTAGGATGTTTACAATAATTAATACATTGCATATTGTTGTTAATTCTAGGAGCTTCTTGGTGGAATTTTTTGGGTCTTCCAAAAATCAGCAATATCAGCAGTATAATGTTTTCCACAAATAATGATAGTTTAACATCTTCTTTATCTATTCTTATTGCTTTTATTTCTCAGTCTTGTCTAATAGCTCTGGCTAATGATTCCAGAACTATATTGAATAGGAGCGGTGATAAAGGACATCCTTGTTGTGTTCCTGATTTGACAGTAAAAGATTTTAGCTTTTCCCTATTTAGAATTATGTTGGCTATTGGATTGTCATTGATGGCTTTTATCCGGTTGAGGTAGAGGCTATCTATTGCAATCTTTTGTAGGACTTTGAACATGAATGCATGTTGGACTTTGTCAAAAGCATTTTCTGAATCAATCGAGATGATCATGTGGTTTTTGGATTTAGCTCTATTGATATAGTGTATTAAATTTATAGATTTGCATATGTTGAACCATCCTTGCATCCCTGGGATGAATCCTACCTGGTCATGGTGTATACTCCTCTTAATGATTTTCTGTTTTCTATTTGCGAGCCTTTTAATGAGGATTTTTGCATCTACTTTCATGAGGGAGATTGGCCTGTAGTTCTCTTCTTTAGTTGAATCTTTCTCTGGTTTTGGTGTCAGTATAACACTTGCCTCCAGGAATGATTCTGGGAGTATTGCTTCCTTTTCAATTTCATTGAAGAGTTTGAAGAGTACTGGGATTAAATCTTCTCTAAATTTCTTGTAGAATTCAGCTATGAATCCATCAGGACCTGGGATTATTTTTTGTCAGTAAATTTTTGGTTACATTTTCAATTTTATAGGATGATATTGGGTTATTGAGAGTTCTTTTATATTTTTGACTAAGTTTTGGTAATTTTTACCTTTCTAGGAATCTGCCTATTTCTTCTATGTCTTCAATTCTGTGATTGTAAATATTTTCAAAGTAGTCTTTTGGTGATCTTCTGAATTTCCACAGAGTTTGTAGTAATTTTACACTTTTCATTCCTTATTGGTTCAATTTGGATTTTTTTTCTTTCCTCTTTTTGATGAGATTAGAGGCTTATTAACTTTATTTAATCTTTCAAAGAACCAGTTTTTTCATTTGTTAATTTTTTGTATTATTTTCTTTGTCTCAATTTCATTAATTTCTGCTCTAATCTTTATAATTTCCTCCTGTTTTGGGGCTATGGGATTGGCATGCTCTTCTTTTACTGGAAGCTTGAGGTGTAGCATTAGGGTATTTATTTTTTTCCCGTTCTGTTTTCCTAATGTGTGAGTTCACAGGTATAAATTTCCCTGTAAGAACTGCTTTCTTTGAATTCCACAAATTCTGATAGATTGTGCTTGAATTTTTCATTAAACTATAGATACTGTTTAATTTCTTGTTTAATTTCATCTGTAACCCATTGGTTGCTGAGGAGGGTGTTACTTAATTTCCATGTGTTTATGGGGTGTTTCTGGTTTCTTTTGTCTCTTATTTCTAGTTTTGTTGCACTGTAATCAGATAATATGCGTGGGATAATTTCTGTTTTCTTTCCTATACTTAAGCATGACCTTTGGATTGGTATGTGATCTATTTTAGAAAACATCCCATGTGCAGCTGAAAAGAATGTGTATTTGGATGTGGTTGGGTATAGCACTTTGTAAATAAACTAAGACCATTTGTTCAAAGGTCTCGTTCAGTTCTGCTACCACTTTTCTAATTTTTTGTCTCTTTGACCTATCCTTTTGGGATAAGGGGGTGTTAAGGTCCCCTGTTAAGATTGTGATATTGGATATTAGATTTTTCGTGTGCATTAAGAATTGTCTTATATAGTTGGATGCTCCTGTGTCAGGTGTATATATATTTATGATTGTTACCTCTTCTTCTTGGATTTTTCCCCTAACCAATATGAGGTGGCCTTCTTTATTTTGTTTCATAGTTCTTGGTTTGAAGTTCCAATTGTCTGCAAACAGGATTGCTACCCCAGCTTTTTCTCTGAGGTCCTGGTGCATGTACTATCATTTTCCATTCTTTGACTTTCAGCCTGTGAATTTCTTTAAGATATAAGTGTGTTTCTCGTACACAGCACATTGTTGGATTTTACTTCCTAATCCCCTCTGCCAGTCTTATTTCTTTTAATTGATGAATTGAGTCTGTTTAAATTGATGGTTATAATTGAGATGTACTGACTTATATTTGAAATGTTATTTACCTACTGTTGGTTGTCTATTTTTCTCCTGCATTTAACTGTTTCTCTATTCGATGGGTTCTTCCCATTCTGATTCGTGGAGTTGTGTTCATTTTCATCCATTTCTACAATATCTTTTAGTAATCTGTGTAAGGTTGGCTTGTTCATCATGAATTTCTTTAGCTGTTCTTTGTCATGGAAGTATTTCTCTTCTCCATTAAAATTGAAAGAGATTTTTGCTGGGGATATCAGTCTGGGTTGGAATTTGTTTTCTAGGAAGACGTGAAGTACTTGGCTTCATGCTCTTCTTAACTTGATGGTTTGTGAAGAGAAATCTGCTGTTATTCTAATGGGTTTTCCTTTTTTCTAGAGATTTTTAGTATATTGTTTTTGTGCTGAATTTGTGGGATCTTAATTGTATTTCTGGGTGTAGTTTTAATTGGGTTGATGTTATTTGGAATTCTATATGCCTCAGTTACTGCATGTCAGAATGTTTCTCCATATTTGGGAAGTTTTCTGCTATTATTTCTGACCATATACTTTTTATACCATTTGTGTTGACTCCTTTCTCATTGATGCCTATTAGTCTTACATTGCTCATCTTTGCATCATCTTGCAGATGTTGAGTTATTATTTCCTTCATCCTAGTTGTTTTTAAGAGATCTTTCCTTACCTTTTCACAAGCTGCAGCAGTGTCTTCAAAGTCTTAAAGTCTATCTTTACTTTCATTCAGATGGTTTTGCCAACTTTTAATTGAGTTTTTAATCTCTGGAATATCTCTTTGAATCTGCTTCATGCATTGTATTTCTTTCCTGTATTGCTCATTCAAGGCTTCCATCACTTTTCTATTCTCCTGTTTTTTTCTCAGTTTCTTCTTCAGAAGCACTTAGTACTTCTTTCATTATAGTTATTATTTCTTTTTTTCTTCAGAGATTATTTCTGATCTGATTTCCTCTATACATTTCTCTAGTTGTTTCTGTACTTCAGACCCTATTATTTCAGAGATGTCAGGTGTGTGATTTCCGATTTCTTTTATGCCAGTGTCTCCTGTGTGGGTGGGCTCAGGGCCTGAAATGCATTTTTCTCATCTTTTTGTCGTTTTGCATAGCACTGTCCTCTGACCTTTGGTGTAGAGCTTTGGTTCATTTATTACCTAAGCACCTATCTATACTATTACCCAAGAAAGATCATGTGGTTAAGGCAGTTCCAATTTTCTATTTACAGTCCTACAATTAGCAACACCAATAATGGGTAGTGAGACTTAGCAATTGACAAACTTTTGTAACTAACAGATTTGTATTATATGCCATATGAGCAAACATTATGACTATATAGCTAAGCAGATATTAAATTAGGAATTTACATTTAAATTAGTTTCCCTAATTCTGTCTGATCTCCTTATTTTCTCTCTCTCTCTCTCTCTCTCTCTC
>NDGN011557617.1:0-10354 GCA_002564285.1 Tympanoctomys barrerae | reverse complement strand
CTTCTTCTTCTTCTTCTTCTTCTTCTTCTTCTTCTTCTTCTTCTTCTTCTTCTTTCTTTCGTCCTTCTTCTTCTTCTTTTGGCAGAATCAGGAATTGAACTCAGGCCTTGTGCTTGCCAGGGAAGCACTTATTCCACTAATCCATCTCCCTGGCCCCAAAGTTATTCATGGATCCCTTCAGAATATCTTAAGTGTAGCAACATCTCATTGTTCATTTGTTTTCATCACATGGAATAAACCACTGACTCGTTTTTTTTCCAATGAATTCATTAACATTTGGGGTTTTTGGGGGGGCAGAACTGGGGATTGAACTCAGGCCCTTCCACTTGCCAGGGAAGTGCTTATTCCACTGAGCCATCTCCCCAGCCCCTGAATTCATTAACACTTGGTGTGTCCATCTTGCTGGACTGTAACTTAAAGTATTCTTATAGTATATTGCCAAAATGTAAGTCATTGCTTGGTGCTAGAGCCATTTCCAGTATGAGTTTGTGGCACAAATTATTTAACTGTGACAAAAATAAAAATATATACATAATTTCCTGGTTACTGGCATAATTTTGAATTTGGGGGAGTTAGATTTCCAATTTCTTATGAAACAATAAAGGAAAAGATTCAAAGATGAAGGATAGTTGAAGCAGAAATTTAGAGATCCTGAAAATAATTTCATGGGGCTGAATTTATTTTGAATTAATGTTGTGAAGCTTGATCAGCACCTTGTCCATGATTTGTTTTTCATGAATTTGGTCTTGAATTTGTCATCAAAAATAATGTAATATGATTATTAAAACAATTTAAGAATCATTAAATTGATGTATTTCAGTACTTCTGTCACTTCATGAAGTTTAATGTATACACCTGCATATAATTTTAAAATTAAAGGTCTCAAAGGAATTAAAAGTGCACTTATATTTAACAAATATATTATCTGTCTCTCGAAATTTTAGCTCAATACTTATTAAAGGAGAAATACTTACTTGGTATTTTCACAAAACAACAGAATAAGGATCTTTTAGAAATGGTATACATAAACAATTATGAATTTTTCATAAAAAGCATAAAAAAGTATTTTTTCCTTTTTATCTTCTCAAAGGATAACTAAGAAATAAATATCTGACATTAAAATGATTTAATAATGTAAATGATAAAAGAGTTCTATCTGGTGAAAAACACATTAAATGCATGCAAAATCTGGGATCTACCATAGTTTTCCTATACATAGTTATGTGCTGTTGGGTATATTACTTTATCTTAATTTAATAGCTCATCAGTGTTTTTTAAAAATTCTTTTGGGGAATAAACATTGTGTCTATGAGAAAATAATCAAGAATATATGGGTGCAAATTTGAAGTTTTTTTCACACTTCCGTCACATCATTCCTGGAATGCTGCCACACCAAGTGATAGAAAATACTTGGGATTCAAGGACCAGTGGATCATTTAGCAGTAAATTGCTGTAGACACAGTAAGACCCAGATTTTCAAATAACAGGTGTATAAGTCAATGTTAGCTTTGTATTTTAATTGGTATTTTTAAAGCCCTGCCTATCTTTTCCCTGTTTCTGTCTTCTGATTGTGGTACTAGGGATTGAACTCATGACCTTCTGCTTACCAGGCAGGTGCTTATGCTGTTGAGCTTTATCCCTGTTCCCTACCTCTATGATTCTCTCTTTGTCTCTGTCTTTTTCTTTCTCTTTCCTCTCTGTCTCTCTCTTTCTCGCTCTAGTTATCTTTATCTCTCTGTTTCATACCTCCTGATTCATTAGTGGTCAACACAGTATCTTTTTAAAAATATTTCTCTTTCCAGTAGTACTAGGATTGGCTAAGGACTACTGCACAGAGCAACCACAACTTAAAATAAGGCAGGAGCTGGGGGGGGGTCACAAAATCTGGATTGCTTGAGAGGATGAAGCTAGTCTTTACATGACTATCAGGGCATAGTATTTAGCTCAAGCAGACTACATAAGAGAATGGGCAAGAGTTGTCTTTTACAGCTGTATTAAGGAATCTCCCAATGATTTCTAAGTCATTTTGTCTACCTGCCATTGACAGACTACCCAGGAAATCAGGCATATTGACTTATTGTCTAGTAGAAAGCTCTCTTGAAAAGATAAAAGAAAAAAAAAACTTAAAATATTCACCATGTGATCTTCAGTCTAATTAATGCATCCCAGGATTGTGGGTGGCTTCTTCATTATTCAAAGGGAATAGTATAAAAAAATACACACACACTTTGAGCAAGAGAACAAGTGAGAATAAAAGTCCTTCCTTGATAGTTTTGGATACTACTGTTGCTGTCTTTCTCTTGACTTTCAAATTGTATTTTGCTGTGAATTATGTGGTGATCCTGTTAATGTTTATTTAGACTGCTTAGCTCTTGACTTCTTGTTCAGCTTATAAGTTTGAAGGAGTCAAACTCCTGAAGAGAGATTAATTTAATTGCCTATGTTTTACATTATTGATTATAGATCATAAAACAAAAAAATTATAAAACAGGTTATATTTAGAATTACAGCAAGTCAGATCATTACCAATTTTTTAAATTTTTGAAGTACAATTTTTTTATTTATTTATATTTTAAAGAAAAAAGCCTCCAAAAACAGAAACAATGATGAAAACAGAACAACAAAACACAATACAAATGATACAGAATTTCAAAACAAGGTGTTTGGGAATTCACAATGGTTGTTATATTGCATATTACTATCTTCAAAGTAGGTGGTAAGATTACCACACATAGACATGCGAGCTTGATCAGACAATTAAGCAGTGTTTCCTTCAATAAGCAACAGAAATTGACAGTACCATTATCTTAGCTCTTATATATTTGCCTTTCTTCTTTTCTCTTTTCCTTCATCCCAATAGTTTGTTTCCCTTTTCAAGAAAGATGAATATAACAATGAAACTAAGTTTCAAAACAGGTTATTAAGAAAGTTACAATAGTTGTTATAATGTGTATTGTTGTCTTCCTAGTAATTATTTGGAGTAGAATATATAGGCATGCTGTCTTGTCTATACAATATTAGCATAGAAGTTTTTTTTTTAATGAACTAAGAGAAACTAGTTGCATAACAATTTTAATTATCTTGTATATAAACATATTTTTCCTTTAGATATAGTGAATTGGGAAGAAAGTATTCAAAAGAAAAGACAAAATATGATGGAGAAAGGGAAAATGAAGAAAGTAAAAATGAAACAAATTTAATTTTTGGTGGCTTTATGTTATTATCATTATCATTATTATTATTTGGTACTAGAATGTGGCTTTATTACATTTTTTGAATCAGGAATCAAACTCAGAAACTTCACTTGCCAGGCGGGCCCTGTGCCACTGAGCTATATCCCTGGCCTACTGGTACATTTCAAATGTTCATAATGATAACATTTACCCTAGGGCATTTGGGTAAATGTTAGATGACCCATCCTGCCGTAGATGACATATCCTGCTTCTCCTATTTCTACTTCCCTCCCCTTGCCTCCCTTCCACCCCTTTTCCCCTCTTCATTCTCAAAGTTTTGCTGCTGTTTTTCCTTCTGTTTTCTTTTTCCTCTTGTCCTTGCTTCACTCCTTCCCTTGTTCTCCTTCCTATTTGAACATTTTCTCCCCATTTTCCACAGCTGTCGTACATTCTTGCCTTTACTTATGTTTTTGCTTTCTCACAGCAGAGAAACAATGTTGGACTTCAACCTATGCGACAAACGTATTTCCCTTCAGCATATGGTCTCAAGGTGCACACCTTTAGGTAGAAATGTTCGAAGCTTATCCTTCTTTATGAAAGTAGCACTATACTTAAACTCACAGATTTTTCTGCTGTTCATCCATCGATGGGCATTTGGACTGTTTCCAAGATTACTGCAATTTGTGCTTCTATAAATTCGAATGTGTATGTATCACTGTGGTGTGATGCGTTAATTCCTTCAAGAAGAGACCAGAGGGGAAAGGCCTAGGTCAAATGGAACTCCTACTTCCAGTTTTCTGAGGAATGGCCACACGGATTTCCACAGTGGTTACACCAGGCTGCACTCCCGTCAACAGTGGAGAAGGGTTCTTTCTACCCACAGCTCTGCTAGCGTTCACTATTGCTGCTTTCCTGACAGCAGCCACTCTGTCTGGCGTGAGATGGAATCTCAAGGTCATTTGAACTTGCCTTTTCAAATGACCATTGATGGTGAACTTTTTTTCATGAATTTATATGTCATTTGCATTTTTTTCATCTGAGAAGTTTCTATTCATTTCAGATAACCATTTTTTGATTGGATCTGTAGGTTTTGGGGGGTTTGATTTGTTAAATTATTTATATTCTAGATAGTAGTCCTTTGTCTGAGAAACAGCTTCTAATTTTTTTTTCTACATTGTGATTTGTATTTCTACATTTCTACAATTTTTATTTCTACATTTTTTTCTACATTGTGATTTGTCTCTTTCCTTTCTTAGTGGTTTCTTTTGTTCTGCAAAAGCTTTTTAATAAAATGAGATCCTAGCGTTTTTTTGTTTTTGTTTTTGTTTTTTTTTTCTGTATTTTTAGGGAAGGGTCTACAGGGTATTCAGGGTTTCACTACTAGATTGGACTCGGAGTAATTTTCCTGTTTACAGCCTCACAGGTGCTGGGATTGCAGGCATGTGCCACCATGCCCAGTCTCAATTGCCACCTCAGCGTGTCCCAAAGCCAGGGCCAGCATGGCAGGCATAGGGATCGAACTCCTGGCCCCTGTGCCTGCATGCAGATGCTTTAATCTGCTGAGCTATTTGGCTGACCCAAGATCCCAGTTGTTGATTCTTTTAATATTTACATGTGATTAGGGTTTTGGTGTGTGTAGATCTCTCGCAAACATAGGTTTAGGTGAAGACTTTATGAACAAAAACCCTAATCACCTATGCAATTTTGAACTACATATTCTATCTTCTATCAGATTTAATATTTCTTTTTTAATAATATTAAATCTTTGATCCTTTTTTATCTTAGTTTAGAGCATGATAAAGCTATGAGTGTAGTCTCAGTCTTTGGTGTGTGCAAAACCAGTTTTTCCAGAACAATTTATTAATTTTTTATTAGTTTTAATGAGAAACAAATAGCAATGAGACAGTTTCAAAACTGATTAATAAGACAGTTTTAATAATCAATACACCGCATATTGCCATCTTCATAGTGGTTATTCATAGTAGAAGATGCAGACATGATATCCTGTCCAAATACTATTAGTACAAATCTTTCTTCTCATTGAATTAAGAGAAAGTAGCTCTATATCTATCCTAACTATTTTTTATGTACAGATACAAAATGGTCCTTCATTTGTATACCCTTTTTTGCGTAGTTTTGTCAGAGATAGATATTCCATTGCCATTTAAATATTGTAGGTGCGTGAATCCAGCACGGTTTATTCAAGAGGCTCTCTTTCTTCCACTGAAGGTGTTAGGCTCCTTTGTCAAAGAAAAGGTGGCTGAGTGTGGTTGGACTTGTTCTTGCATCTTCCAATCTGTTCCATTGCTCCTCAGGTCTGTGGATGTTTTTGTTTTGCCTGTACCAATTATTTATCTATCAAAAACAATTTTTCATTAGTTTTGTTTTCTGTTTGGTGTCATCAGGCCTTAAGTTTCTAAGAAACCCCTTGAAGTTGGAGTCAGAACAGCTTGCTGTTGTATAACCCTTTCAGGTAACATAGTAAATGCATTTCAGGAGAGTTATCCATCTTTTTCGGTTCCCCACAGCAGTATTATTTCTTGGTTTTGCCCTGACTGCAATAGGCTTTGGAGCGTCACTTCAGAGCACCTCATACAATTTTCACGGCAGGAACTTTTCATTCTCATTCCGCAAACGGGAAAACTGAAGCCCAAAATGGTTTAATGATGTAAAGATTATGAGTAAATTAAGACTTGGTGTTAATACTTCGTATTTTTCTACTCTTTATGAGTAACTTGAGAAGGCAAAGTTTTTGCTCATGTCCTGTCTACTACATTATTTACTTCTTTATAATGTGACAAAAAATTAAGAAATAAAGGAAAAATAAATGAACAACAACAAATTTTTTTTTTTGTTTTTTGTTTGTTCGTTTGTTTCTGTTTTTGTTTTTCCCAGGGATCAAACTCATGATCTTGCACTTGCCAGACAGGCGTTTTGCCACTGAGCTATCTACCCTGCCCCAACAACAAATTTTTAATAACTAGAATTTAATGATTTCTAGCTTTCCTAACAGTATCTAGAGGCATTTAAATTATAAGAAATCTTGAAGGCAAAGAATTCAAATCTCTTCCTTTTGTGTCACTAATGCTTCTAAAACATCACTTAAAGGAGCCTCCTTCTCCCTGAATACTTAAAGGCAAAAGAATACATGAGCCTTCAAGATCTCTGGCCGTACTTGATAATGTTGCTGGCAGAGAAATTAAAAATATTAGCAGCAGTCAGACAGGGCCAGGCCCTCAAGGAGAGAGCATGGAAGGCCAGATAGATACCTTGCAACTAGGGGAGAGACAGACACACTCCCACCCTGGACTGGACCTCAAGACAAAAGATCAGACAAATGCAACTTCACTAAAGGTAAACATCCAGGATTGATATTCTAAGTAGGTCTCTCACCTCAGGGAAGTCTCAAAGGGTCACTAACCCTGCCCCTTACAGGAAAAGCCCCAATTCTGTATTCATGCCCACTTGCTATGTGACTCACTTTCCCATCTGATCCTGGATTTAATTAATTTTATCTGAGCAATGTGTTTGTAATGTTATTGGTTGGCCATAGTTTTGTCCCACCTCATGCCCACTTAGGAGTTTCCATGTACTTCAACTGAGACCCAACTTGCCACATGGCTTTGCTCTATAAAAGTCCCAGAAAAGGTAGATTCAGGGGCAATCCACTCGGGTCCCCCTTCTGTGCTTGTCTTAGACAGAAGCTTTCTTTCCTCCAATAAATATATTGTGCTCTTAACCTTCATTGTTCCTACAATTCATTCTTTGGTTTTAAAGAACATGAACTTGGCCCAGGTATCTTTCAGGTTAGGGATTTCATTCCCTTATATCAAGAAGAACTGGGCCCAGTAAAAGTTAAGAATTAAGTAACTAAAACAGGATGATGAGGCACTAGAAATGTTATTGAGGAATAAAGCAAAGTGAAGAAGAGACCAAAGGGAGACAGTGCGTGTGTCACATGTGTGGTGGGTAAATGCTGAAGTGTTCCCTAAATGGAAAGTACCCTTGCGGGATGGATGTGCACTTGGACTTGGGACATATCAGAGGGCCTGAGAGGGGTGTAACACCAAATAGCTGGTGCAGGACCCATAAGTTTCCACATGAGGGTGAAACCCTCCATCGAAGCTCAGAGCTACCTCAATGGAAATCATTGCTGAGGCTAAAAAAACATTTTCATTATTTGAGAGACAAAGGGAAAGCATTGATGAACAAAATACTCACATTTTGGAAGGAGGAAAGAAAAAGGAGACAAGGAAAGATGACTTAGCGAAGTAGAAGGTAAAAATAAGGAAGTAGAGTTTTAAAATTTAAGTAGGGGGTTTAGCAGTGCTAATAAATAACCAAAGAAAGTAAAGACAAAGTTCCTTTGTGCTTGCTTGGAAATGGATCAGTGGATGTCATGGGGAGCAGCTGAGATAGTGTTTAAGTCTCAGATATTCAGGATTAAACAAAAGATAAGGCAAGGCCAGATTCATTTAGTGTAAATGGTAGGAGAGAAGCAGCATTTGGGGCGTAAGAGGGCTGCAGGAGAACTGAACGTGTTCCGTGTCATCCACGTTACATTGTTAGCCACAACAAACACCCTTTGGAATTTGGCTGTTGCCTTTCTGAGGATACTTGGTTGCGTTAGATTAGCTCGGTGGTGTTGTGCCTATGATGAGATAAATTAGAACTTTCTGGATAGACAACCAAAAATATATACATAGCACCCTGAAAGAGCCCTTCTTAAAGTTGCAATTTCTATCTCGCTGTATATTCATTTTTATTGGTCATGTGAAACACCCACAAAATGTTAATTATTCAAGCTTGTTCTAGCCACTGGAAAATTGACTTTCATTCACTGATATTAAGTAACAATATTGAGCTGACTTCAAATGTTAAATAATCATCAGAAATGTCTTTATCATATCCTCCTCTTAGAGTCTCAGCTACACTATCATTCCTTTCCATCTTTAACATTGTGTAAAACTTACTTATTTTTGTAAGACAAATTTTTGCATATGTCGAATGGGGACAAGCCATCTCCAGGTGCTATTCTAAATTTCCTTAGTGATTTGATTCCTTAGTGAGACTGACTTAGCCAACCCACAGAATTACTCTCTATTCGACCGGGACAGCTGGAATTCTCCAGAGTTCCCTCAAACACAAGTTTGCTTTTGTCTGATATGTAAATTCCTTTCTCACACCACTCCAATTCTCTGGATAATTATCTAGCTTTATCTTGATACTGCAGGAGTAAATTATCTACTTTCTGGAGGGCAATTAAGTTTCTTAAACCATCAGTGTGTCATTTAGCAAATTAGTTTTTCGGTGCCCTAAAAGGCTCCCCAGTAACCCAAAGGAGCTTATTTGTCTCCAAACAGAGGGCGGTTTATTCCCTCCTGGCTGATGAGGGCAGACAGTTTAGAGTATTAATGGGAGCTTTGGAAAAGATGGCCATGGAGCGTGCAGTCACGGTGCCTGCGAGGCTGAGCCGAGGAGGGTGGGAAGGTGTTTGTCACCAGGTGGGGAGGTGCCCAGTCCCTGAAAATCCAGGGGCTGCTTTCAGCCCTCGTCTGATGGATTCTCTTTACACTATCTGTACTCTTTATGATAATTGGAAAACTAGCGACTGTTGATCACAAAGAATCACAGATCTGACAAAAGTGTTTTTTGTACAATAATCAACTCTTTTATTTTTCATACGGTTTTCATTGGCAGATTTTTTATCCTGGCCTTTTTTATGAAATGGAATGATTGATTTCCTATCAGTTAAAAATTCATCACTTAAATTTAACAAATGCACTAAAAATATCACTTGGGTTTTAATCCTTTTTATGTTTCTATGTAAACTTACTGCCAATGTTAATGCTTTATGTCTACTTCATTGCTCTTATTTTTTATTGCTGTTGAGATTTCATCTGGAATCTCTGAAATTTCAACTACAAAAAATAAGAATTTTCTTTGAAGCATCCATCATATTTGATGAAATAATAGGCATAAATATTTAATTATTTAATTGACATTATTTAATTAAATAAATCAGAAGTGTCTCACATTGTTTTTAGTGGCTACTGATAAAAATCTTAACAAATGCCAAATGTTGAAGATGTAACAGTCATAAATGGATGAAATTGTTTTGACAAATAAAAATTCTGTTGCAGATAATTTGAATATTTTTTCTCAAAAATTAAATTTTAAAAATTATATTTTTTATTTCTCTGAAACTTTTATTGGAGAGAATATGGATAAATAAGTATAATCATAGAATAATAAATTAAATGAGGCATAAGAATAATTTAATTTTATAACCATATAAAACCTTCAATAGACTATATTCTCCTGAACAGAATTAACAAATCTCCAAGTGAATTAACACCTTCCTTTAACTTCTAGTTCCAGAATATTTGCATAAAATCTATACTTCATGTCCTCAGCGAAGCCAAATAAATGAAACTTTGAAAATTTATCAAAGTTGAATGTTAAGAGACTCAATCTTAAGAGTAATGTGGTACTCAGATAAAAGTTTTAAAGATCAGTTTGAGACTATATTTTTAACTCTTCCTAATGCGTGTGGAATTTGAAAACTTGACAAATATGTGCTTAAAAGAGAGAGAAAAAAAAGGCTTGGCATCTAATGAATTACTTAGCGTTTCTTTTTGTAGAGAATAAAAGCTCTCTGGCTTCCAACAATGAGTTTGTGAGCTTCGTGGCAGGATTTTGAACAAGGAAATCATTTATAAGTGTTGTCTTTATATTTAGGAAATGATTCCAGGATGCAGCTGCAGGTTTTAAGGACTTTTAATAAAGTAAGTTATAAGTGAATTAGCAATAAATGATTAACACGGTAATCAAGAAATTATAGAATATCATTAGGTCTATATATTGGTTTGTTAAATATATATATATATCAATGGTTTTGCAATTTTCTAAGCTATTTTGAAAATAAAACTGAGGTATTTTGTAAAATATTTCACTGCAATGTAATTCTCAGGGAATAAGATTATCTCGGCAAGTAAATTTTCTACATCACTAATCTTTTAGATACATAACTAACAAAGAAAACTGTAATACTCATAAAGTTCTGAGAATTATAAAGTTCATAGTATTTTAGTCTTTTACTAAGAAAAAATAACATATCTTTTTTCCAGAATTTTATTGATAAACAGCAATTAGACAGTTTCAAATCAAATCGCTAGGAC
>NDGN011557616.1:497-23993 GCA_002564285.1 Tympanoctomys barrerae | reverse complement strand
CACAGTTCCTGGAGGTTTCAGTCCATACTCAGCTGGCTCCAAGGCAGACTGGCACATGGCAGATGGTAGCAAAACAGCAACAAAGACTATGGAGAGCAAGTCTGTCTACCTTAAATTACACTCAGACTATATGCCCCAGGCTGCGTGTACTGCTCACACCCATAATCCCAGCACTACTAAAATCCATAATCCCAGTGGATCATGAGTTAATCTCAAATTCTAGAAGTCCTTGCCCCATGATTGCATGAGACTTTGGGGGGACAAATAGACACAAGCCATAACACTGGGTGGCTAAGCATGGTGGTATATGCCTGTAATCCTAGCACTCAGGAGGCTGAGGCAGAAGGATTATTGCAAGTTCCAGACCAGCCTGGGCTATGAAGGGAGCTCAAGGCCAGTCTGAACTACACAGTGAGTCCCCATCTCAAAAAGACAAAAACTAAAACAAACCCCTGCTACTCTACCATGGTGATAATAGGTATGAAATACATAAAAATAAACAAATTTTTGCAAGCAAAAATTTCAGGATAAAAACAAGATAATTTTATAATTTATTAACCAGCCTTTAAAAAGAAAAGGGCATTCTTAATTATACTGAGGCAATAGTCATAAACAACAGAGTACTATAAAATCAGAACACACAACTACCCTAAGAAAGGAGACGACATTGGTTTGAGATAAAAAAGGATCATTGGTCCCCCAACTTTTTATGTGCAAGAAGAAACATGATTCATTTCCAAAGAATGAATGTTCTCCAAAGCCATATTCAGATGAGACCAAGAACAAAGGAAGGTACCCTGAAGGTCAAGCCAAAGAACACAAAATACACTGGATTGGGAAGCTACATTCAGGTCACAAAACTAGTTTCTTCAAGAAACACTCCTTCTCCTGAGGTAGAAAAATGCTCTCCAGTGGGATTTCATGACTGCCATTGGCTCGTGATTACCAGCCTACCCACCCCCATGGTCTTCCCTCTCAGGAGTCCATAATTACTGTGGTCATCCTTGCCACTCCATTGTTGTTCTCTGGGTTTATGAGGGTAGGAGGAGCTGACCTTGTCTTTTTAGTTCAGCATACCACACAGATGAAGAAAAATTGTATGTAGAATCAGGAAGATGACTGTCACATGGCATGATATGGGGATAGACCTCAAGAATGGTGCAGTAACTAACGAGAACTCTTACAGAATCTTTGCTGGAGAAGAGGTGTGAGTACCCTCTACTTTACAAAGGAAGAGAACAAATTAGACTTGGAGATGGTACTGTTCTTCCCATTATGGAAGCTTCCTCTGTATCAGTAACATAGGTATATTCTGAACCATTAGCCTGGGGCTTGCAGGGCCTTCCTAGGAATGATGTGCTCCCTTTTCTTTAACTTTAGGCTGAACTGCACTGAAGCAGAGCATTAACAGTCTTCATAGGGTTGTGGCTTGCTTGTTCTCTTTCTGCCATAAGAATAGCAAGCTCTAAATTGGGACTTCTCCATTGGCCTAGATCTCAGAATAAAATAGCCACATGGAGCAGAGCCAAGCACAGCCCAGCAAAACCACAGCTGTTCCCCAGTCAACAATAAGACATGAGCAAAATAGAAAATTGGCTTTTCCCCTAAGAACTTAGGGTTATTTGTTACCACAGCCTAACCCAGTGAAAGCTGACTGATACTGAAACTTTGTTCGATTCAGTAACCCAACTGTAGCCAATTACCCTGTGAAGAGGGTAATTGTTGAGGGGAAGTGGTCTTGGAGGCCACTCATCCTGTTAATGAGTAATCTGTTCTTTGAAGACTCCAGATCATAATTCCATTCTGCCTATTTCCCAAAGATGATAAATGACTCTGAGGTTTGCCTTAATTTAGATTTTGGATTTGCTCTTTGAATATACCTGTGATGTCAGATATTATGGGAGCCAATGACACAAAAAGTCAGGACCTCTTTCTGAGTGAATTTCCTAGTAAGAGATTTTGTATATAAAGTTTTAATTTCACAAGGACATACCGGAGAAGAAAAAAATTACAAACTGAAGTAATCTGCCTCTCTGGATGAACTTTTATTTTGCTTTTGGGAAAGTACTATGTACTCTTACTGTAATAGTAAGATCATTAGACACTGAACTGAACTTTCTGAGTAGCTTTAACCAACTTACTTGAATGGCCACACTATCATGAAATTGGTATCACAGTGAAATTTATGAACTGCAAAACAGTGGCAAGTGGGTAATCTTGAAGCCCAGGTTTTGTGCCACTCCTTTTTTTTTCTTTCTGGTAATCAGACCCACAGCATTCTCACAAAGGTACATCCTCAGCCCTTTTTTTATTTTTTATTTTGAGTTGTATGTGTCAGTATAGAGTGGAATGTTGAGTTGGCTTGGAGATCTACCAGGTGACAGGGGGAGGACACTTCTAGTCACATCTGGTTGGGTCACAGAGGCACTGCCTACAGTCTATGTCTAGGCCCTCATTCATCTTTTCTAGTATTGTTCCCCTCCTCTTCTTCTCAGCCCCTATTGCTCCACTATGCCATTATTTCATGAGGCTCCTTCCTTGGAGCCAGGTGAACATGAGCTAAATCCTCTTAAAATGTAAGTCAAATGAAACCTCTCCTCCAATATGTGTGTTGGGTATTGTTTCAGACAAAAGGATTACGCTAAATCACTGAGTTGGCCAGGCTGGGCTTGAGCTTCCGATGTTCCTGTCATGAGCCTGCATTACAGGTATTATGCCACCATGTTGATCTTACTCTACAAGTTTTATTCCTTGGTCTAAGACAGTCTTTGCATGTTTAGGCTTTCTTATGATAGAACATTAATACAGTATGTTGGAATGATTTTAATGACATATGCTTGATCCTGAATAGGTGGAGTGATATGACAGGGCACCATTTCTGCTGCCTCATTAGACCTGATCAGGACTATCAGGTGCAATGGTTAGTTGTAAGTGGTAATCTAAGGTCTAGGACAGTAGTTTCTCAGGAATACCTTTTCAACATTACACAGTCAAGAACCTAAGGAGAAATCCAGGAGAGAAATGGCATCTGTTTATCATAAGAATATAGATATACTTTTTCTTTGAAATGGCTAAGATCAGTATTTAAGTTTGTAACTTTAATCTGTCCAGGCTGTCTAATATTACATTCAAGCAAGATGACCCTGAAATGATAGCATGTTCACTGAGTTACCATGTTTTGTTTTGTTTTTTGTAGCTCATTGTCTAAATCTCCACTCTGGGTTAATATTCTTTCCAAACCTAATCAGTGCATTTTTTTCAGGGTGATCAGTATTAACACTTTATTTTTTCTTTTATATTTTTAAAGAGAATAAAAACACTAATAAAACCATTAGAAAAAATACATAATTTCACTAAAGATGATACAAATTCAACAATGGTTATTATATTGCATATTGTTGTCCTCAAATTAGTTGTTTAGATTACTAGATACAAATATGCAAAATTTGTTAAAAAATTAGTAAGAGAAATAGTTAAGCATTAACTGTTCCTTTCATTAGACCAGTAGAAATCAGCAGTACAATTATCCAAGCTATCCTGTATAAATACACATATTTTCCCTTCCTTCTTTCTTTTCTCCTTTCCCTAATCCCAGTTGTGCCCTTCCTTTGAGCAGTTTCTTTTCCTTTCACAGTATCTACTGTATCTTTCAGATTTTATTTACTCTTTTCCATTCCTCCACCAGGGAGACAATAAGATATTTATATGTGGAAGTCTGATTTGTTTCACTTACAAATATGGTCTTTACTTGCATCCATTTACCTACAAAAGCCTTGAGTTTATCTTTTTTTTTATAGCTGAGTAATACTTCATTGTATAAAAATATCACATCATTTTTATCCATTTATCAGTGGATGGGCATTTGGGTTGTTTCCAAGATTTATCTATGAAATCTTCATTGAATGAAATTTCTAACATGACAACTGAACTTTGAAGAACACTACCTTTGTGTCTCTATCTTTCACATTCATAATATCTTTTCTAAATCCCTTCCATCCCCTGATATCTCAAAGAACAGGAAGTTATTTATAAAGGAAGACTTAATTCCTTTCAGGCACGTTTGGGTGTGTCTGGGTGCGTCCTGGAAGCCTGACCTTGGATTCTGTGCCCAATCTTTGGACCTTTTTCTCTAAAACAATTTCAAATCAGCCTTGCTTCACAACTGCCACGTGCTGAGTATCTTTTCCTGCGGTACCACTCTGCTAAGATTGTTTCTGCCTTTAAGCCCTAAGACCATGAACTGAAATCGCTGACTCTTAAGTCCCTGTTCCTTTAAACTGTGGGGGGTGGGTCCTCTACTTGGCCCAGGAACAGGAAATCTCATCCACTTTGCCCAAAAGACTCCTCATAAACTTCCCCTAGATGAATAAGTCTGGCCATTAAAAAGCAAGAAACATTTGCTTTCTTGAGCTTTTGTTCTCTTTAGCTATTGCTTGACCTTTGCAAAGCATCTTAAGTATCAAGGATATAAAAATATCATGGCATTTACATAGCACCTCTCTTCCACTCTGCTCCAGAGTTCATTGTTACCAGAATTCTCAGCGGCATTTACTATCTGCTGCTCCTTCTGAAGGCACAGCCAGTCCTGAGACTGAATCTTATTTGTTTTCATTGTCTTAGCTTTATCAAGAATGTATATGCTTGTTTCCAGATTCATTTAAAACAACACAATTCGAGTAATCCAGCTGCTCTGTTTTCATCCCTACATAATTTAAGTAGAAACACATTATTCAGTATCTATTACTGTTACCACACTTTCTTGTTTTTTCTGAATTTTCCTGTAATCTTTATTTAATACATGTTTAACTCTTTATTTAATCTTGATTTTTCAGACAGTGCAATATCCATATGAGAGATCCAATAAACTCAAAATTAAAACACAATCCCAAATAAAAAAATTATTACTCAACCATGACCTGTAGGTAAAATGGCATAGAAATGTTGAAAAGATTCAGAAGGTTAGGAAGCTCAGTATAAAACAAAAGGCTGACATGAGGTCGTTAAAACCTAGTCTCAGTGGCCTCAAACTAAGTAGTATTAGAAAAAGAATAATAAAAGGTGGAATAAGCAGAGACAAGGAAGAAATACAAAGTTAATAGGAACTGCTGAAACTGTGGAGTGTGCAATAACAGCTGAAATTTGCAGTAATTGGATTAGAAAGATGCAGAGGCGCTGACTGCTACACCAAGGGGTGGTAGGAGCGGGAAAGCTGTGCTTCTCAAGAAGACAAATAGCAATTGCAAAAAAATCCACAACTGAAAATTGTGATCCACAGTAATTATACTTATAATCAAATCCTCAACAGAGTCACATTTTCTTTTTAAAGATACATACCTATAGTATCCCTGACAGATAAAATGAAAGTATAATTACAGTTAGAAAGTAATCACTGTAAAAAGTGTCAGGCTTACTTAAAAAAATGCCTCTTCTTCCTTAGAGGAGTTTATAGTCTAGCAAAGAGGTATCAAACTCAAAGGAGATATAGTACATGAAATACATACATAAGGTGTTTTAAATTTTTCTTATGAATTAAACACTGTGACAAATAGTTCTAAAGGAGCAATTAAAGGACTTTTCTAGAAAATTTTCTTTATATGATGGAAACACCCGTTTATTACTCATAACATCAATTTAGAATTTCTCATTTTCACTTAGAATAATTTGATAAAGTGAATTCTTGATAAAGGTAAAGAGTTAAGTACCATACAGAGACAGAATTGTTCTATATTTAAATGTACAAAGCAATACTCTTCTATCTTTTGTTATTTCTTATATTCTTCCCAGAACTTCATAATCTGGGAGTTAGACAAAGTTTAAATTTGTCATTTGTAGTAGTATAGTGTTCATTTTTTTCTAATTTAAGCCAATTTCTTTCTGTTTGTAAATATTTACTCCTCATTTACTTTCTTCCTTTTTTAAAAATTTCTGTATTTAGTACAGGGTCTCACTATACAGCTCATACTCATAGTGATTCTCCTGTTTTCAGCCTCCCCAGCACTGGGATCACAGAAGTGTGCCACCATGCCCAGACTCAGTGGCTGGCTCAGCGCACCCTGACGGTGAGGCCAGCACGGCATGTGGTGCTGGGGATGGGGCCCTGGTCCCTGTGCTTGCCTCAGCAGTCACTTGGTCTGCTGAGCTATCTTACTGGCCCTTTCTCTTCATTTTCTTTGGGGTCATCTTTGACATGACAAAATTTGTATAAATAATATCATTTTTTATCATTTTCACCTCTCCCTTTACTTGCCCTGTGAATCTGGGTATAAGAAGAAGTTCCTGGCTGCTCAAGGTGACAGAAAGACAAGCCTCCTGGCATCCATTTGGTATACTTTGGGTCTTTGGAACGACGGCCATGAAGTGACCTGATTGGATCGCTCTGTGGTAGGCTCACTGGTAGAGGAGTACCCTCCACTGAGTTGTGATCCCTGTTGCTGCCAATCCCGAGCCCTGTCCTCTAGAAACTGGACCCATGTACCAAAATCCCTGCTTCTGTAGACTTTTGCCCCTAAGTGTAGAACTCTCTTGTCCATTGCTGCTCTTAGGAACTCCGGATCTCTCTCCCAGGGCATGGAGGCTCATCTGACTCTCCCACACACCAAATGTGGCTGAGAGGGGTCAGGACACACTATCTCTGCAGCCATTCGCAGGTGCCCCAGCCATCATACCATCCCTTGGGTGTGCTGGAAATAATAGCCTGTGGCGTTTCTCCTGAAGATTCAGTGCCTCACTCTGCCTCCTGTGCCAGGGAAGAGTGGCATGAACCTAAACAGTCATGATCTCCCTCTTTTTTACCTTGCCTGAAATCCCATCATACTATAAGGGACTGGCTTCAAATTTTCCTTCTTCTATGTTATGTTTTCTTCTTGCTCACTTATGAATGAAAGGACTTTTTTGTATGATTCAGAAGAAAGCTTTATTATACATGCCCTCTAGGCCTAAAGTAATTTAGAAAATCATCTTTATATAGCCAGCTAGGCAAGTCTATTGTTTCTTTGCAAATCGTATTTTGAATGACAAATGTATAATGTTAACATTTTTTCTTTAGATTTCTGATCTCCAATTCTCATCCTGATTCTTTTTTCAGCAAAGGGTTGTGCCTAACTTGGGATGGAAGTGATAATTTTCAAAGTACAATAGAAAAATATTGTATCAGTTTGAAAACCCAGACCTCCTTATCTAAATAAATATGGAAAACATGGTACAGAAATGACTGATGGACGTAAACAGAAAGCTTAGAACTTAAGCTTTGATTGATGAGTTTAGTATCCAGAGCTAGGAATTAGCAACATTTGGGTAAAGCTGATAAGGAAAGAATTCTTGAATTGGAAAGCTTGATTTTTTCCTGCCAACCAGTCTGTTTGCCTTATTTTGGGGTCTTCCACTTGTCAAGTTCTCCTGCACCCTGTGTCTCCTCTCCTTTCCCTACTGCAGAACCCCTTTGTCATTTTTTAGGTGGTAACTGGCATATTATCGTCCTACTAGTTTTCCCTGGAGATAGCATTGCTCCCTCGTCATGACTGTTCTATCCCATCACTGCCTTTTTTTAGATATTGGTTATTTCTCCTTGTCTCCCATCATAATAGTTGTCACAAGTGAATTATACTATATCTTCCTATAGTGCAAGCTCTTAGCTCACACACACACACACAAACAAGTTTTTGTCAGTTTCCAACATGGCTCCATGAATTGAATTATATTTCAACAACAATACTTATAAAATAATTCTATTTTCACAAATTTTCTCTTAAAGCTAGACTCTTGGGTACTTAACCATTTCATTCTAGTTCCCCTTTAGATACTCTTATTAAGAAAATACTAGAAAAAAATCATTAACATTTGGCTCAAAACTTAGGTCAGGGACACATGTCAATGGTTTGATTAGGTTCAAATTTTGACCACTTCTAGGGGTTCCTTCCCCAAAACCTTCTCAACAGTTCCTAGAAATCTGCTATGTATAGAAGAGAGTATATGGATGTGAGTATTTCATTCTCTGTACCTAAAGTAAAACTCACAGGTCTGAACAATTGAGATATTTATTTTATGTTACTTCTTCATTACCTTCTTCATTATAAGAAATGGACAAATATATATTATTTTGTCATGTGCTATATTAAACATCTTACATGAATGTATCTGTCAGTTCTTAGAATTACATTTAATGAAAATGTTCAAATACATAAGAATTTATGATTGGTTACAATGGTTGCCCACAGAATCAGACATGGAAGAATGCAACAGGGTTGTCTGTGTGCTGGAGATCCAAAGGATCCCCTTGAACGCTTGGAGGTTATTATAGTGCCACAGATGAGTATGTATCAGGAAGTTGAAGGGTATGTGCTGGGATGGCTTAAGGCTCTGTGTTAGAGGTTCTCCTGAACTGAAAGCCAGAAGATGACCTCCAAGGTAATGGTAAAGGCTGGAGCTCCTCCAAAGGAACAGTAGCGAGCTTTCCTTCTTCATTTCCCCTTTGTTCCATTCAAATGACAAGCCTATTTGGTAGTGCTTCTCAGAACCATGGTGGGTCTTCTTTCTTCAGGAAATCCCTTCAGCCCCACCCAGAACTACACTGCTCTAGTTCAGTTGGGTGTTTCTTACTCAAATTGACTTCATCAGTTAGCCAACACAACCCATCCTTCGTCAACTTGCCACCCAGACACCTTCTCTTAAACTATATTTAGTCACCAGACACAAAGCCAAATTCATAATTACACCTAATGCATATTACTATCCTGTGCAGAGACAGAAAGGTACTAACCCCTCAGCAGAACAGAAGTATTATTATAAATTTAATACTTAAAAGCCAATATTAAATTCATAAATATTACATTACACAGTAAGCATATTGGGTGAGAACTATTATAATTATAATCTTTATTTCTGCAAATGATTTTTTTATTTTTAGGGAAGGATCTACAGGGTGTTCAGGGTCTCACTACTAGATTGGACTCGTAGTGATCCATCTGTTTACAGCCTCCCAAGAGCTGGGATTACAAGTGAGCACCACCACACCCAGTCTCAGTTTCTGTTGCTGCATGCCTCGGGGACAGGGCCCACATGGTAGGCCCAGGGATCAAAGACATGGCCCCTACATCTACTTGTAGGCACTTTAATCCAAATATGGTTGTCCCTTTATTTCTACAAATGATTATGCGATTATAGCTGGTATTGAGAACTAAATTCTTTATTTTTATTTTGTTTTGTTTTTAGACAGGGTTTCACTATGTAGTCCATTTTGGTGTTGGATTTGCTTATGTAGGCCATGCTGCTTGAACTAATGGTGATCCTCCTGCCTCAGTATCTTGAATGCTGGAATTACAGGCATACATCATTACACTTGGCTAGAACTACCTTCTTCTGCTACACATTCTGTATTCTCTGGGTCTTTACCAAACACCTCAGCAGGTCTTGGGTTATTTCTTTAGTGGAGTCATCTCTACCTTCATTCCTGATGATTCTGGACCATTTGTCAATCCATCCTGGATTAGGTTTTTGTAGTTTCCCACTGACCTTAATATTGGGGAGTGGTTATACTAGGAAATGCCCCAGGGGAGCCCCTTCACTCCAAGTATATTCTTCCTTTCTTCCATTGCAAAGTGATGGTCTGATTTCCCCTTTGATACTATGGGTCAATCACTCATGCCTACACTGTATTTCTCTTTTTATTTTCTTTACTCAGAGGCATGAGGAGACCAAAATGATCAGAGGAAAGCCTTAACTTCCAGTGTAATGGAATGAATCATTGTTGTGGTTACTGGTACAGGCCTTCTCTCAATTGGAACTAAAAATTCAATGCCAGCAGAGAATAAGGTTGCAGGAACAGGAAGCAAAAATTTTGCTAGGGGATCACCAAGGGTAATGGTGAGTGATATCATTCCCACTCCATCCCTTAATTCCTGCAACCATCAATCCTGGCTGTGGAAGGCACAGTACCATGTAGTGGATACTGATTTTAAAAACACACAAATGGCTAGTGAAATAACTCAGCAGACTAAGTACCTATTTAGCAAGCACAGGGACCAGGGCTCGATCCCCAGTCCTGCATGCTGTGCTGGCCTACCCCTCAGGGTGCATTGAGCTGGCAAATGAGTCCCTGTGTGGTGGTACACACCTGTAATCCCAGCACTGGGGAGGCTGAAAACAGGAGGATCACTATGAGTCCAAGCTGCTTAGTGAGACCCTATAACAATCAAATACATTAAAAAAAAAACAAAAACAAAAAAAACTATGGCTACAAGTCACAGAATGATGTAAAATATTGTTAAAAATGCAGTCTTTTGGGACTACAATACTAGCTCCCCACATATCACACCAGCTATAGGCAGGACATGCTGGTTATTGATATTCATATTGGATTTCTAGCTTATATAACTCTAAGAAAATTATTTTCTTTTGTTTTGATGATTAAAATTTGTGATAACTACTTTTTTGAGGAGAATCTTACAGTATTACTTAGGCTGGCCTCAGTCTGGAGCTCAAGTAATCTTCTGCCTCAGCTTTCTGAGTAGCTGAGTACACACATCAAAGGAGGCACAGAAAGTGAATACACTGGATGTTATAGAAATATTCCTGAGTTTCTCTGAAATTTATCTTTCTCATTAGGAAATAGAGATATTAATGACCCTATTTTTGGCCTAACTTTAATTGGGTTCAAAATCTACAGCTGAATGAACAACAAACCAGTTATGCTTTATACTTCCCCCTACAATGTACCCATATGCATCTCCTTGCTTCGAAGCTCTACTTACATTATACAGCTCCTCTCTGGTTCAGTATTGTGGTAATGAGGCTAGAACAGCACCATACCTCAAGAAATCAGCACCTTGTCTTTTCTCCTACCACAGTCATCTCAGGTTGCACTTTATTTACCCTTTTCTAGGGCAAAATGAAGATTGTAGAGCTGAAAAATTCAAAGATTTTTGAAGGAGAAATGGAAGCTAACTTGAATGAAAGCAGAAGCAGTTCAAAGAGATGACTTTCACTGCCCTGGAGTTTCTTTATAGATGATAAATTTCATCCTGAGCCACTTGTACATTGTCTTTCTTCCAGGGCCTTTTACTGTTTCTTGCAGGGAATAAAAATACATGCAAAGAACAAAATACAGTAGTTACCAGTGTAATTTGAAGTCACAAAGAATTGTTTTGTTTTGTTTTGCAGAACTGGGGATTGAACTCAAGCCCTTGTGCTTGTCAGGGAAGCGCTTATTCCATCGAGCCATCTACCCAGCCTATTTGTTTGTTTGTTTATTTATTTATTTATTTATCTATTTATTTTTAGCAGAACCAGGGACTGAACTCAGGCCCTTGCACTTGCCAGGCAAGTGCTTATTCTACTGAGCTGTCTCCAGGCCACAAAGAGTTTAACACGGGTGGATAAAATTAAACTTCAAAGTTGTCCACAGAGATTGTGTTGTTAAAAATAGTAAGTAGATCAGAAGTTCATGCTTATTCTATTATTCCTTGAGATTTGTCACTTTTCTCTTTTTGGCCTCCACCTCCAATTTCTCATACACCGTCCCTCTAGGAATTGACCTGTATATAAGAGTAGTTAGAAAAAAATGCTCCCTTCTCCCACCTGAAATACCAGTTTGACATGTTAGATGAATGCCAACGGAATTGCAAATTGAAAAGAAGAGTATTTTGCAGCATCAAAATGAAAAAGAAGGCATGGAACAAAGACACCAGAGGGAGGTTTCTTCTTAGGATTCAAGCAAAATAAATTAACATTACCACAAGGAATATCATTTCAACAAAACTAGATGCATGAAAATCTAAATTTCCTTAACATAATTCAGAAATTATTTATTCGCTTTGCAACAGAATTCACATAGTAATTCTTGCAAACAGGCAACTTTCCTAATGTGCTTTTTAAAAAACCATTTTGAAAATGCAATTAATACTTGATTCTCCAAAAATACATTTATTAATTTCTCATTTCACAACATGCACAGCACTTATATATTCACTCTTATCTCAGTGCTTTTCTCAATAACATGTAACTCACAAAAGTGAATTATGAAGCTAAATTTTGTTCTGCGGTTCTAAATGATGCCAAAGGCCTGAAATCCAAGGAGCTCTGAGAAGTCTATGCAGAGTAAGGGAAATGCTCATGTCAAGAGTCTTTGACCAGATTCTGGCCAAGGCTCTGGGCCAATAGCTAACAGATAGCGGTAAAAAACTTCCTTTTGGCTTTGAGGCTTGTAGCTGCAGTGGCTTTTCTATAGGGCTTATTATTCCATGGATCCTCACACTTTTGAAAAAACAAATAGAAGCCACCTGGATTCTAATAGTGGTTCCTAAGACAAACATGTTCTGTGACAAAGGTCTGTGCTTAGGTGAGCAGCATTGCTGTCTGGCAAGCAAGGAAGAGATTTTTAGCTAAGGTCTTGAAGTCTTAATATAAATCTTTCTGAGGGGAAAAAATGTTGTCACTTACAGGGTGAATGTGACAGAGCACAGTACCTGATCACTTGGAGTCTAGTTATTCCTACTAAACAGTGTGATGGCTAAATTTTATACACATCAGTTGGCTAGGCTATGGTGCCCAGTGGTTTGGTTAGCTGCTAGCCTAACTATTGCAAAGAAACTATTTTGTGACACCATTAATATTTATGGTCATTTGACTTTAACAGAAAATACCATTAATATTATGTGTGGGCTTCATACAATCAGTTGTTAGTCTAAAAACAAAAATTGAGATTGCCTGGGAAATATTTTTGTCCCAGGACTGTAGTCTAGCTTTATCAAGTTAGCTTGCCAGCTTCTACTACACATTTGCCAGCCCCTAACTCCTTAAATTCCTTAGTATATTCAGGACTGATACTCCTGAATGTCACCCAGTATGTGGCTGACTTGCAATGCAAATTGAATTCCCAAATTTATATGAGTGTTGAAGTTGCACCATTTGGAAAAGATAAAGCTCTAAAAATCAGAATGAGGTTACATGGTAGATTTTGACAAATCTCGGAACAGTAAACTCTGAAATCCTGTTAAGTTTTTTTATTTATTTATTTATTTTTACCAGTAGAAGGTGCCATGCCACTCATGTCTACTTTGTCTGACAAGCCTGTCACGCCATCCTCTGAAGAAGCTGCCTCAACAGACACTGCTGATTCACATTCTTACCACCCTTCCTCGCTTCCAGAACTGTAGCTAGATTCAAGTTCCATTCAGTCTTAAAATAAAGGTACCACGTGTGACAAATGAGGAAATATGCAACACTCCAAAATGCTGCTTGATTTGCACAAATTATACATATAATATGTATACATATATGTGTGTGTACATATACATACATACATATCTATATCATCAAAGGAATGTATGGTACTTGGCATTAAGGGATTGAGATCATGGTATAAGGAACACAAAATTGGATCAGGCTTATTACAGAGATGCTGCATTTAATGTAGTTCACGAAGTGAGAAGAAGCTGTGGAATGATGCTAATTCCGGAGGCACAAATGCTACTGTGGTTCACCCTCAAAGTGGGATTTGTAAAGGTCAAACAATCAATGGAGTCTTAGTCCAGGAATGCTTCACAGTCCATCTGTGGGTCCCCAGCCTCATCCTGTGTTTATTGTCCTCATTCAAAGCTATATAGTTGGAAGGAAAATACTCAGCAACTGACAGAATCCCCACAGTGATTTTCTAACTGTGAGTGAGGGCTATTTGTAGTATGAAAGGGTAAGTGGAGGGTACTAGAACTGCCTCATACAGGACTACAGTATACCGGAGGCAAGATTGCATTTCAGAAAAAATTGCAGAAATTTGTGGCATCAGAGTGGACTCATAGGGTACAGGAGTGATGATTCCCAACACATCATTCAGCTCTCCTGCTTGGCCCATGTGGAAGGCATATGGATCTTGGAGAATAAAAGCACATTACCATAATTGTAACCAGGTAGATTCAAATTGCAGCCAGGTTCCAAAGGCAGTCCTTTCTCTGCATCAATTCAAACACCTCTGCTACCTTCTTTGAAGCTACTGATACTGCAAAAACATTTTGTTTATATTTGTTATCAAAGATCAACAGAATCTGTTGTTTTCAATTGGTAAAGCCATAAAGCCCTTCTATGTCCCATTTTCAAAGTAACTCAATAGTCTCATATCAACTTAGTGTGCAAGGAATATAAGCCCTTTAGGACTATGTAGAGGTTCTGTGCAGCACACAGGCAGCCACTTTTTGGAGCACCCTCAAGAAGTGAAAGTCTGTCAGGAGGCATTACTACAGGCAGTATGCTGGTTATTTCTTTTGCTTGGAGAGAGAAACAGTCAGAGGTCTGACCATTGCTGGGCTGGGGCCAATGGTTTAGCTGAATTGTCAAAGACTTGGAAGGAAAATTACTGAACAACTGGTTTCAAAGAAGTCTTGAGAAGAGTTACATAAATAGACTTCTGGAAATAGGAAAAATAAAGTAAAGGCATTTGTGTTCCATGTGAATACGCACTGTAGGGTGACCTCTGCAGAGCAAGATGTTAATAACCAAGTAGGGAGGCTGATGTGCTCTAAGGAACATCAGCATCTTTTCCAGCTACTTCTTTTATTGCCCCATAAGTTGAGGTACAAAGTTTCCATGGTGAAGAAATGGAGGTTCTATATAGACTTGTAAGCATGAACTTTATCTCATAAAGATCACTTGGGTGAGTGCCCAATTCATTAGCAATTCAGACCAGTACCAAGTCTTAGTATGGCATCAATCTGTACCACCTAATGGGTAGTTAATTTCATTGGATCACTTTCATCATAGTTCCTACTGGAATTGATCTTTAATCTGGATGCCTCCTCTTTATGCAATTTTTTCTGCCCAAACTACTAACTGCATGGACTTAGAGTATGCTTTATGTTCATCCTGGTATCCCACATATCACTGCTTCTGACAAACAAATTTACCTCACAGCAAATGAATGACATCATGGGCCAGCACTCAAAATTTCCACTTTTCTTTCCATCTTCCCCACCATCCTGAAGCAGCTTGATTATTAAAACAGTGAAATGGTTTTGAGAAGATGCAGTTATCCTGCCAGATATGTGACAATACCTTATAGGTCTTAGGTCAACTTCTCCAGGAAGCTGTATTAACTCTAAATCAGCATCCATTATACAGTTCTAATTTTTCCATAGCCAAGATTCACCAACTCAGGAATTAAGGTTGAAAAGGGAATGGTATTTGTCACTATTACTCACAGTGGTCCAGTAGCAAAATATTTTCTTTCTGACTTGACATAGTTATGCTCTGTTAGTCTAGAGATCTTAGTTGAAGATACAATAAAGGTTCCATTGAACAGGAAGTGAAGATTACAACTTGCCATCTTTCAGCTCCTCCTGCCTCTGAATTTACAGGAAAAAGAGAGGTGCTGTACTGGCTGAGATGTGTGATCCTGATCATCAAGGGGCATTGGCGTGTCTCTTAATATTAACATGGCCTGTGAATAAATCCAGTGGAAAACTTAAACAACCACTTCAGGCAGGGTAATGGACCCAGACACCTCAGCAATGAAGGCTTGGTTCACCTCAGAAAGGAAAGAGTTATGACCAGCCCTGAGGTGGTACTGCAGACACAAGGAACACAAATGGGCACTGGAAGCAGGCAGTTATTAATACAACCTACAGCAGGTGACTAGTGTCAGAAACAAGGACTCAAATTTAAGCACTAATAACCACATTGTAGTACTTATGTTACCAAGGAGAGTAAGTACTGCCAGATTTTGCATACTTTTCTAAAGAAAAGATTTGTATGCATTTGAGCATATGTAAGATGGTTATATCACATTAGATGTAAAAAAGGTTTGTCATTATCTTTGTTTGAATATTAAGTATTGTTTAAGCTGATGTATTTCTGTACCACATAGATAAATGGCAGACAATGATAATTAGTTTTACGTTTCAACTTAAATGTGTTAGAAAGCTCAGTTCTTCAGTCAAATTAGTAATGTAGGTGTTTCCATGAAGGTGTGTGGCAATATAATTAATATTAATAACAAATAAACAGTCCTTTGAAGGCCAGGTTTCCCAAACTCAAGACTGCAATGTAGAAATACTGCACGTGGGTCCAGCCTGCCAGCCTTCACTGTAGATTACAGATTTGCCAGTGTCCACAATCACATAATCATATCAGTCAGTTATTTAAAATGTATACCTATATACTGTTGATTCTATCGGCTTGCTAAAATAATTAAATGAAACAATGGATGTGAACACAGTAAGCCGTCCAATGTGTCTTAGCACGTTGGCCATTAAGTCATGGCAGGAGTGGTGGTGATACTGTTGTATACTCTCTAAGGGTTCTTTAGCTACACAGCCAGTATTGACTGAGCTGCCATACATGATTGCAAAAAGTATTTCAATGTCTTCCTTTAGAACTACTGCAGTGAGTCAAAAGTACTTCCTGTTTCTGTAATTCACAGAGCTTGCCTGGAGACAAATCACATTATTTGAACATGACCCATCACTTTTTCTGGCCAAATTGGGTGAAGGACAAGTACAAGGAAGATGGATATTATAACTCAGCCAATGATATTACAGATAACTATGAAACCAGCTTAACTCATATCATACCACCTAGAAGAGCTGTGAGGCAGTGTAGCATGAGGTCTGTTTGCTAGCTCCCGAGAACAATGTCCAAAAGTCGTAAATCACCGCCAAACATAATGGGCCCAAACAGGTGAGAAGAGCGGAAGCCACATGAACGATCTATGCATGAAGGGGCTATAAATGAGTCAGGTTTCTTTCAGAAAACAAAAACCACCCTAGCATTTTGTACTAAGAAATTATAGCACAAAAAGCATTACCTACTATCAAGGAACTAACTTCATAGGGGGATGAAGAAAATTCTCATTGATGTAGAGTGCAAGCTGTTTCCTCTAGAGCTGAGAGAGAAAGAGAATCTCCCCAAAAGAACCTTCTGGGAATGGCTCTGCTCCATAGCTCACATTCTCCCACTGGAGAGGATATCTCTGAAGGCCAATGGAGGGTGAATCTACTGAGACCACAAACCAGGACTGCCTGGCCAGGGAGATGCTGGTGGAACTCCTGGGGAACTTCACCTTGGAGGCTGCAGTCAGTGTTCACACTGGGTCTCTTTCATCCCATTGCCAGCAAAAGCACCTTCCAACCAGGGAGCTGCGTGTTGGCAGCCATGGCCATGTCAGAAGGGCAAAAAAAAAATAAAGCACTTTCTCCTTGCAGTAGTTCTGCAATTCTTTTAAGACTATCAAAGACCAACTCTGCATTAGCTTACAGGAAATATTTCAAGGTCCATCTCCAGTAGCACAAATAATAGCAAAGCAGCCCGAACTTAGAGAAGAGCCAGTGGTAACTGCCATACATATGAACTAAATATGAAGGCCCAGGTGGAGAAATGTCTTGAGTCCATTAAGGTCATTTTCAATGTCATGCTCAGGACTTCTGCAAGTAATTACTAGTAGAATATTATGAGCACAGTAGCTCTTTCTGCGATTGTTCCTAAGCATATAATTGCAAGTTCTCCAAGACTGTTGCCACTGCCTAGATCTTGATATTTTAAGTTTGTTGGTACAGTTTAGATCTACATAATGACCACATTCATTATAGGGAATTTGTATCTGTGTATGATACATCTTGATTCCCCGCTCTTAAAAGAAAGACTCTACCCTCCTATTCCTCTCATCAGGTTGGTGTTAAGACTTAATGAGACCTTGCAGCATGCTTTTTGCTAGAGATTCATGTCTATTATTAGCAACTTTTCAGGGAAAGCTATAGCCACACAAAGGGAGATTGGAAATTAAACATTGGTGGGCCTGCCAAATAGCTCTGCAAATTAAAGTGTCTGCAAGCAGGCACAGGGGCTGGAGGTTTGATCCCCTGGCCTGCCATGCTGGCTTTGCCCCTGGGGTGCACTGAGGCAGTGATTGAGCCTGGGTGTGGTGGCTCTTCAGAGGCTGTAAACAGGCATATCACTACAAGTCCAATCTAGTAGTGAGATCCTGAACACCCTGTAGACCCTTCCTTAAAATACAGAAAAAATATAAAAAAATATTGACAAGAGGAGCATAAAAATAAAATTTGAATATTTTAAATTAAATCATATATCACTATAAATTCTATGACTGAATTTTTCAACTAGTTCAGTAAAAACGTCAAATTGGTTGCTTTTGGAATTTGATTTTACTTTCTAACCATACAATTACCTGACAGATTGAGAGACCTGAGATATGCTATCCAATAAAATATTTAAGAATAATATTTTGCCAAGGCTTCAAAAACCTTACTTTAAGTATAATAACTCCTTTTTATCTCTTTCCTTCTGCTTAAATCTGGTGAGTCTATGTTTGACTAATTGGAGCTCCAAACAGATGTCCACACACATGACCGAGAAGTATAATTTAACACTAATACTGGAGATGTCCCACTTGTGAATTTATCCAAACTAATTAAGCTATTGTGGTCCCAGCTCTAAGCTAAGAACTGAGGGAAGTTGTTACACAAGAAATAGTTGAGCAAGGATATAAGATTAGGAGATTACAAATGGCTAAAACTGGAATATAAATTATGTGGGATAAACTTTAATGCTAAAAGACATTAATACTCAGGGACAGTCTGTGTGCACTTGGATATGCCGGGCAGGACTCCCAGTGACAGCGCTGGCTTTCCTCACAGTGCTGCATGTGTATGTCAGGATGACGTTTTGGATGCTAGTAGAGGAAAAATGTAAAAGGAATAAAACTATAAATGCTGGGTCTCAGCTCCAGGTCATATACTGTGTCTCAATAGGCAAATCACTCAGTGAGCCCTAATTTGGTTATTCCTGAAGTGAGAATGAGGGGGCCTGCCCCTTAGCTCAGTTCTTTAAGTGGCTGCTTCAACAAAGCAGTCAGATTCAGGTTGCTGGGGTTCAATCCCCACAACTCCAGGAAGCCAAACCTGCACTGAAGGCATTCAGAGAAAAAAAAAATCCTTCCTAAGTAAGAATGATAAAGGATGATTTGTCCATATAAAATGAAACAATCCAAACAGGAAAGTTCTAGCAGTATCTCTTATTAGGAAGATATACTTAAGGCTGTATGATTAATCAGAATTGTTCTTTTTCTGGCTTCACCTGATTGTCGTCACCTTTGAAAAGAGTTGCATTTAAATAAGTTTGAAAGGAAAACTGCCTTCAGCTGAGTAATATACTGTGCTTAATGGCAGTAGCAAATGGAATAGTATGCTGTGTTCATATACTTGTATTTGTTTGTTCTTTATTTTAGCCTAAAGAATGCAGTGATTCTTTTAGAGCTATAAGCTAATCATGCCAAGTGCCCAGGTTTCTTCAGCATATGACAGCTGAGAGTCCAGAATGAGCTGAAGTCCCTATTTTTAGCTTTTAGTCAAAGGATAAAAATCAGACCTTCCTGTGAGAATCATCCACTGAGTCATACAACACCATCAAGCCAGGATAAAATAGCTCTGTAACCCAAAGCACTCATTACCTGTGAAATAAAGCAACAGAAGCAGTTTTAAAGATTCCTCCCCCTGTAACCTCAGAGTTTCTGCATCGCTCTGTGGGGTGAGTGTGCTGCTTAGTGCTAACGGGCTGAGAACAAATGTTGCAGTTCAGCAGGAAAAGAAAGGGTATGTCCTTTAAGAAAACAGTGTGACTAAGGAAGTATAGATTATTTAAATCCAAGGCCAGGACACTGATAAATCAACTTCCCACCTTAAATATTGTTCAATAAATTGTTAAAAGGTCCAGGTTGTGCTCCACATAACCTCTATTTATGTCTTCTTCCATGTTCAAGGATAGAATGCACAACACTAGTTATTGCCAGCAGGTGAAGAAGTGACACAGAAACAAAACCCAATATTATCTAGGTGAATTTATACAGAAATTTAGACATCACCTGACTGAAATCCTTTTCATTTTAAAGTCAGGTAGCTGAGAATGTTAAAAACTTATTCTAGTCAGAATGAGATCTAGAACATACAGAGCAGAAATATGAAAACTATACATGATTATGGTCCTGATTTACAAATCTGAGCCAAATCAAAAGTTCAAGTACAAAAGACTAATGCAATGGAGGAATCCTGAGGTTCTCGGCTGAAAGGTACAATGGAGACTGTTTGTTCTGACTCGTTCACTTTCCACATGAAATAGGATGAGAAAGAGTAAGATGTGCAGCATTGTCCTGATCTTTACCTGGGATCCTTCCATTTCTCAAGAATTTGGGAATCTTCTCAGACATAGTCATAGATTATTTATTAAGCAGATGACTTGGTAGTATTTTTAAAAAGACAATCATTAGCAGCCAATATGGATTCACTTAAAGCAACTAAGTCATGCCACACTAACCTCATTTCCTTTTAATGCAATTATAAATAAATGTACACACTATTGTAGCAAGTCCAAATGGAAGAATTGAGATGAACTATGCTTACTCAGCCTAAGGTCATGGCCAACATATCTTGGTCCTTTTCTCTTCCTTGTTTCCTTGACTTATGGTTTTTCTAGAATGCATCTACAATGCTCCACTTCATTACCTAAGCCATCCTACTACCCCTGTTTCCTTCAAAACTTTATGCAACTGAGATCCTTAACCTTTTCCAAATAGGAGACAGGAGATTATATAATTGTGGAATTTGTTTCATTTATTGTAGAGAAGACATATAACCTTATAAGAATCTGCTTAATAAGACATTAGGAGGGGTTGGGGAGCTGGCTCAGTAGAATAAGTGCCTCTCTGGCAAGCGCAAGGTCTGAGTTCAATCCCCAGTTCTGCCAAAAAAAAAAAAAGACATCAGGAGTTTTAGATTCAGCTGGTGGTTTTGCAGTGCTAATAAATAGGCACCGTACATCTTCTAGTGTCAAGAGCCCCCAAAATGAAAGAAAATAGTATTGCCTGATGCTACATGCAGAAAAGAACATCCCTCAATTTGTGATAAAATTAAATTATCAAGCTCTAAGCATGGTGTATATTATTATGAAAATGAATGGGGGAAGAACTTTGAGATTTTGAAAGTTGTGGATTGAAAAGGAGGAATTTGTAATGAAGCATTAAGCCATCGGAAGAGGATTTCAGGCAGACTCAGTCATCCCTGCAAGTGTGTTTAGGGAAGGCAGAGTCTAAAGTCACACTCAAGGAATTTAGAGTAGGTCGGCATATCTGTGATGGAGAGAGAAAGATGGAGAACTCAGAAGGAGTCATATCATGCCCAACTTTTTGTTACAATAATGAGGTGATGGGGCCAGCCAGATAGCTCAGTGGACTAAAGCACCAGCTTCAGAAGAGCACACTGGCTGGAGTTCAATCCGTGACATGCCATGCTAGCCCTGCCCCCAGAGTGCACTGAGACAGCGATTGAGACTAGCCGTGGTGGCATGTGCCTGTAATCCCAGTGTTTGGGAGGCTGAAAACAGGAAGATCACTATGAGTCTAATCTATGTAGTGAGACCCTGTACACCCTGTAACCCTGTTCTAAATTCATAAAAATAAATAAATAAATAATGAGTTCATATCTTTACCAAGCACCTTAGAATGCAGTAAAGTATTTTTCAAAAGAAGGCAACGATGTGTCAGGAGTTATAACTTATAATGCTTTCTCATAGCGTTGCATGAAAAGTAGGTTGCTACAGCATGCACAATGTAGTAAGTAGAAAGACCAGTTTAGGGGCCACTTAAGTCACCCAAATTTCAGCAAGAATAATGAAAGCAAGAAGTAGAAGACTGAGGTATGTTTGGAGATGTAGCTGAGAAGATCTTCAGCTAATGGCTGAGATATTATTAGAAGGATAAACAAATGAAGTATAAACAGCTATGAAGAGGTCTGAATATTTATATAAATGTGAAACATTGCTATTAATATAGCAGTTGTGCTGTACAAGGCTAGTCTTGTTTAATACACTTAAAAAACTTACTTCTCAGAGGAGGAAAGCTCCACTTGTACACATTTATGCATGAAGTAAATGAGGACCTCTGATGAGCCCTATCAGTAGGAACTCTAGGAAAGCAACAATAATTACTGCTTCAGTTACCTCTCAGTGTAACTCATCCACAGGCCAGGTTACGGCTGCTCCTTGGTCCCTCTGTTCAGGAGACAGAGCTATCCTTGTAAACCTGAGCAGCATCCTTAGCTCACTAGCATCATCTTAAGCTCATGCTGATTCCATAACTGGTTTCAAAGGACTTTCATACCCTCTGCCCAGAGAAGTCACCCATGGAGAGCATCCTTGACAGCCAGTATAGTTTTTCAAGACCCTAAGAGTTCCAAAAGATGTAGTTATAAAGCCAAACAGAAGTTCTCAAAGTTACAAATCAAACCATTTGTGACACTGTACAGAAATCTGTTTTTTTGAAAATTTTGATCTGTGAGAATGAGTGTTATTTAGTCATAAGCAAAATCACTACTCCATAAAGAGTTTAGGGCTACCCTGACTCAAAAGACACTATGTAAAACCTGCTTCTATTTCTAAGGCTGCTATAGAACCAAAATAAATCATCAGAAGTCTGTACCTTCATTTATACATACATACTGTACCTTTTCTAACTAAAACGAATTCACACAACAGATTGAATTCAATATGCTTTGCCTGGAGATGTTATTCTAAAGAACAGAAGTGCTATTACCTAAAATAAAAGAGATACGTATATTAATTGCACAGTGATTTCATTGCTTCCAAGTTATCTCTACTGATGATTCTCTTAACCTTTCCAGTAACAAAGTGCTCCAAATAAGTATGTTAGCTTAATTAGAAAATATGTGCTTGAATTCTATTTTGGCCAGGTTGCATTCATAAGGCAGAAATCAATAGCTCTAGCTTAAAAAAAAGTGTCTTTAGGATATTTCAGGTCTCCTTGGGGGGGAAATATCTATTTTCTAGATATTGTAAAGCATGAAATAAATATTGGTGTAAAATGGACAGTGTGAAATCCTTTTCAAATTGCAACTGTATTTTTTATGCTCAATTAAGAAAGCTTATTTAAAATGAAATTTCTCATAGTTAGCAATCAGTTCCTAAGAGCATTATAATTGTTCCAGTTTTCTTAAAATCAATTAATCAGCATGGGTCAAAAGAAAAAGAAGTATACTTGTTATTTAGCTTTACATTCAATTCAACAATAGGAAATGGTAGTCTAATAAAATATGCAAAAAATATAGATGATATATGCACAAAGAAGTATTTGAGATCGTTATTCATAATAGCAAATTACTGGAAAAAACTACATATTCAGCAGTTTGAATGATTAAATTATGGAGCATAGACTCAAATAATACTATAAAACTTTTTAAAAGTTGTAATTATAAAGACAATACAACAGCATGAATAATGCTTATGACATTAAATAATGAATTAAGCTTTAGAATTACTTACATAAATGAATTCAGTAAATCACAAAAGAAAATTAATTTATTGATAAGACCAAATATCTAGACTGGCTGGAGTAAATCAAGATAGTGGCAGTCTAAGGAGAGTCACATGGACAGAAACCATTCTCTCAGGCTTTCACAGAGAGCAAATTGGTCAAGCAATGGCCGTGACTCATCC
>NDGN011557607.1:4799-36646 GCA_002564285.1 Tympanoctomys barrerae | reverse complement strand
GTGAGCTTCACTGTTCCTGAACAATACACCCACTCCAATTAAATGACTTCTACCCTGAAAAATAAACCAAAGTATTTATTTATAAATATTCATTGTTAGAAAATTGATTGTGTGTGTTTATCTTTAATGTGATGATGAGTTTGGTGGTAGCAGGTGGAGGTAATAAAGTATTTTAACTTTCAAAATTAAGCAGTAGTATTAGCTGTATGTAACTAAAATAATTAAGAAAAATTAAGTAAGACAATGTCTTTCAACAGTTTTTTGTTTGTTTGGGGCACAATGTTTTTGCTTCTCCATAAAGAATGCATTCATTAAATTACTATCTTGCTAGGGATGATGATACAAATTTCTGATATTTGATCTGTATTACCCCTTCAGACAGGATACAGTTTTAAGGCAGGCAGTCCACATCCATCCCATAATATAGGGCAAGCTGCCGTGCTTTGGCAGAGTTGCTCACTGGAAGTTGTTCAGCCCCCTTGTATAAGCTGAATGTGTTTAAAAATAAGGATGCAGTACTGTTTGGAAACTAATGGGACCCAATTACCTAAATCTGCCTTTTCCTTTGAATGGTGTATGTCTAGCCTGGACCTCATCACACCTGGGTTTTTCTCACCTCTGCACATTTGCTTACCCACCTCCGCAACGTGGGGTCTTCTGATTCTATCTATTCTCTTCCTTCCTCACAGCCCTTCAGGACCCTGAAGACCTCATGTTTGTTTTTGAGATCCTTTGGTGGTGCCTATCTGATCCCTTGCCTTGACCACTTCCTTGTGAGGTCTCTCCTTTGGCCTTTTACTGCGGACCGTTCACTACATTCTCCTGCCCATCTTCCCACTCTCTCGTCTCAATGTAGATACTGGCTATCAAAGACATATCAGTAGAAAGTCACCACTTCAAAATTCGTAGTCTTCTGATTTCTAACCCAATGGTCTTTGGCTATTCTATACCATTCTTTATTACTTTTCTCATACCCACTATTTTTATGGCAGTAATTTACCCAGATTTAGAGCCATTATGCACCACTGAACAAATATCTCTTCAGTGTTTTCTCAATGCCAGATTCTACTCTAGACATTGGAGATGTGGCGGTGAGAAAAAGTCTCTGCTGCCCTCTCTCTCAAGGAGCATGAATCTTACTGGAGAACACTGAAAATAGTGAGCCAGCAAGATGGTTTTAGAGAATAGCAAGTGGTACTTACAAAACTGAATAGCACAAAGGGGGCAGTGGGTTAGAGAGAGGAAGATGTGACACCAGCAGGGGTGCGTCAGGATGTTGCTCCAAGGAGGAAGCATTTGAGCAGAGATCTGACCGAAGAGTTGGAGCAGTCATGGGAGACTGGGAGGAGAATGTTGCCTGCAAGGTGAAGGGTGAGAACCAAGGAGCTAGAAAATATGTATTAGAGGAGGAGCACTATGAGCAGAGGGGAGCAGGCAGAGATAAGGGGGGCAGAAGTAGGGGAAGATGAGTTTATACAGATGGGCAGAGCCCAGAGCATGGAGGACTTTGGTGGCAAGTGAGAAGATGATTTATCATTCTCAGAGGAGAATTAGGTCCTACTTCATGCAAGGCAGTGATACTGCATGCTACATACTTGAGGCAGATGGCTTGCTTGCAGAAGGATTTCCTTTGCTTTTACATTTTCAAGTAAGGTACAATATACATAAAGTACATACATCTTAACTTTACACGTGTAGATATCCACATAGTGACTGACAGGATTATAGGACAATCCCAACATAGTCCCTAAGGTGCTTTCAAACATATCCAATCATTACCTCTACCACTAGCAGATTGCCATCTATCACCACAGATGAGTTTTGCCTCCTTTTAAATAAAATATAAGTAAAACCATATATTAAGGACACTCTCGTGTTTGGACAGTATTATACAGGGTGTTTCATTATATGAGTCCATCACAATTTATGCCCTAGTGGGCCTTTGCCCTGTTTTTGATTTGAGGATATTATGAACAAAGCTGCTGCAAACACCTCTGTACATGCCTTTCAATAGGTGCATGCCCTCATTTAGTTTAAATGTATAAGCAGAAATGAAATTATTTGGACCTAGGATTTTTATACTTAGTAGATGCCATGGAACAGTGGTATGGGTTTTCCAGAGTGGTTGTACCAATTCACATTCCACCTAAAACGCAAGAGCATTTTGATTTCCTCCGCTCCTTGCATTTGGAATTGCCAGTTTTTCTAAATATAGCCATTCTGGCAGGGTGCAGTGGGAAGGGTTCTCATTGTGGGTTTCATTTTAGAGGGAGATTGGAGAGGGATTTATTTTTTAACTATTATTTTTATACTATACTCTTACCTCTCAAGTATGTAATATGAATATGTTGGCTTCTCATATGTGCTTATGATTATATGATTTGATTTCAAAAGTTTAAGATTTCAGGCTTCTGGGCTTGCACTGCTTGGTTCCAACACCACATCGACTGGTTTCCCTTGTAATACCCATAAGAATAGCATAATCTACCCATAATCTAAGCATGCTGATATGACATCATCAATTCATTTTAAGAACGCAATATTTCATCTTGCACAGGGTAACCCTATTCCAGAATAGAAAGCAAAATAGAAAACAGGACTTAGAACTTGAAAGAGAAAATTTGGGTCAGCCTCCAGCTTAATGTAGTTTCCGTTCTTGGAGCCAAAAGGCCGTCTAGTGAATACACAAAGCAAGGAGCTGGAGGAGCAGGGACTGTTGGTTTCAGTACGTGCGCAGTCCACCACTGCATAGGAGTGTCTAGGATTTTGCCTTAATGATGAAATTAAGGGTGTTATGCTTCATTTCCTGTTTTGCAAAAACAGTCTTTGACTTAAAAAGGCTAATTGCATATTGTTTTTAAAAATTGGGTTGATAATTCATCATATCATAATTAAAGTAATTAGAATACTATTATTTTCCAACAGCTTTAATGAGGTCTACTTGGCAGGGAACTGCTGAGACAAAAAAAAAAAAAAAAAGAAAGAAAAATTGCAATTTGTTAAAAGATGGAGAAACTCTGATGACAAACGACTCTATTCAGTTGCATTTTGGTTAATAAGATTTATACATTAATCTAGTTATACTTTGTTCCCTTGAGTTTGGCAAACTTCTAAAGTTTTCTAATTTTCTACCATGTTCCTCCTGGTCCCTCATCCCCATCTCCTCCTTAGAGAATTCCTGGCGTCTGAGTTAAAATAGGTGGAAAGATTCTGGGTTTCCAGCCGAGGCTCCCCAGCTTGGTTGGAATGTTCGTCTGGTTGTAATAGAGACTGCTTTGGGGGCAGCCAACTCTTAAAATAGCTGCGTAGCTTATAAGGCAGAAAATAGAAGTTGGAGCAGCCCGGGACTTGCTTCCAGGGTGCTTCCGGCCGCTTGCTGTGGGGGGCGCTGTTGCTCCAGCGTGAGGGCCGCGGCGCGCCTCTGGCAGACGTAGGCTCTCGGTGGCGCGATTTGGTATCTGCAGTCCTTGTCAAGTAATCATTACAAATGTTTCGCGCAGGAGGAGCTGGCTCTGAGCAGAGGTCTGCCTCTCTAAAGAGGCGAGGGCCTGAGGGGTGGGGACCGCTCCGTCCGTGGTAAAATTTTCCCCTTTGACAGTGTAATTAAGTGCTAATTAACTGAATGAGTGTAAATGTTGAAGGCTGAGATAAATATCTACATTTCCTTAATCTATTTTTCCCCCTCTAAAATTTGATAAAGGAAATTTGGATTTAATGGAGGATATACGTCATTTTTTTTTTTTTTAAGATTGCAAATCTGTTTAGAAGGAACACACATCCACTGGTTTGGATTTCTACAGGAAAAATTAACAGCATATAAATACAGAAAAGGTAGTATAAAATGTGGATGCGTTATTGCAATAATTATCTTAAGGAGGCTTAGTGAAGCTACCTTTTGGAAACATCTGGTTTGTTTCTGTTCTTTCCCATCCTGCAGATGTTGCTAAACCTATGAAATACACTGACAGGAGAATATATTAGCTCATGAAGTCGTTCCAATGAATAAAGCAAAAGCTAGCCTCTTAACTTTCTAAAAAATCTAGTTAGAAAAGAATTCTGCTTTCAGAGCAGGCAGAGATTAGGCCAATAATTGAGAGGGGCCCAGGGCCTTCTAAAAGTGTCAATAGTGATCTGTTCTTGCCAAAGGGGAAAAGAGAAGCTTTGTGGAGAAGCAGCCAGAGTAATAAATGGGAATCTTTGTAATTCAAGCACTTTCTCATTATCTTCTGTGGTTGGTGATTAAAAATGGGGCTAGAGAAGGGGTGGCAAAGCCTACTTCTGTACTTGGCAGTGGAGTTAAGACTGTTGAATCCATCTTGACTCCAGCCAGCCTACTTCTCCTCCTGACCTCTCAGCGGAAGGGAGATGCAGAGTCAGGTAGGCTGCTTACCAAGCTAGGGCTAGAGCCCTGTGCCAACAGTGCTGTGCTCTGGCAACACTAGGGAGGAAGCCACAGGAGCAGGCAGTGTTTGCTGAGTTACCAGAAGAGCCTGGATGAGCGGCCCAAGAGGCAGTCTGGGGGTGGGAGTTTATTAAGTCAGGCCAGTTACCTATGAGATTAACACCCTAAAATAAATGCAAAGTTAAGAAATATTTTGGCTCCTGGCCCAGTTGGCAGGGATTAGGAACCTGGAATCGTCAAAAGGGCAAAGCCTTAAAGGGCCAAGTTTCCATTTAGTTTCTGGCTGGCTCTAATCCCTGTATCTCCCCACCACTGACATCATCCCTTTGGGTTGCCGCATCATGCTTTCAGGTGTCTTCTACTAAAACCCGTAACAGGAGTTTCTCTGGTTACCAGACTGGCAAACAAGAAGGACACACACATATAAACCCATCCGTGTAAACCTAGCTGTGCTCTGATACAGCTCTAGGTTGCGGCTGGTCTGCAGTCCTATCTGCTGTCTTCTCTGTGCGAACAGTTAACAGACATCTGCCATGTTTCACAAGAGACAATTAGTTGCCTGTTTTCGTAGAACTCCTAGTTTCAGGTCACTGGGGTGAGGTCTCTGCTGCTGGCTACCCAGGTCTTTTCATTTCAGCCACAGTTTTGTATCTGGCTCCATCAGGCCTCCAGCTCCTGGCTGCAATGCTCACCTCTGCCCCGCCCCTGGGGCCTTGGGAGAATTCTTACTGCAATTATCCAAGTGCTCCGCCTCCTTGCAGAGTGAGCTTAGGTCCCCTCAACTTTCTTCCCATCCAGAGTTACATGGCCTTCCTCTTTTTCTTTTGTAACTACATTCTGCTTTTTGGGTTTTTTTTTTTTTTTGGTCATATTTCCCAGTGCACAATTGGTAGATTAAGCCTAGTATGACCAATTTTATGTACTTTGACACCTATGTAATGCGTTGTTTAAGGAGATTTCGCCTCCTGGCCTTTCTTAACATAATCTTAAACATTCAGGTCATCTTTTAGTGAATGACATAACTTCACATCTATTGTTTTTGCTGATTCTCATAGCAATACCAATATCTGGGGGACAGAAATTGGGATTGGAGATTGTTGGTGAAGAAATAGATGCTTATAGAAAGTGTATCTATTTACTAAATCAGGCAGGCAGTGAAATTGGGATTCAAAGCATTTTAGAATTCAGGGTGAGTGCTTTGCTTGCACATAGCCAGCCCGTACTACTACTTTCACATGGTAAGAACTTTTCTTCAATAGATAATCCATAGAATGGGAAGGTGCTCATAGGATAGTGTATGCCAAGAATAGAAATACAGCAGGGCAAGTGGAGGTGTGCTGACAATAGGAGATTTATATAGAAAAAGAACTGGAAGTTATAGCTGATTTGCCCTAAAAGAAGTCGTGTGGAAGTTTAATAGGTATATTGTTAGGAAAAGAGTTCCAAGCCAAATAGACTTGATGACTCTTAAATTGAGCAGTCATAAAATTTTCTTGATTACGTTACTCTCAGAGCCTTTGACACACACCATCAATTCCCAAGGCAGACATGAGATGTTCCATGAGCATTTTTGCAAACATATTTGACACAGGGTCACTTTTGATAGAAGTGCATTGTGAGGATGTCTTCTCGGGGCTAAGCACCGTCATTTGCTGCCTGAAAGGACAAGCAGGTAGGTCACAGAGAGGACAGCTGAGGACTGTTCAGATGTCAGGAAAAGACCTAGAGGTCGTGTTTGTGGAGCTACCTAATTGCTGAATAGAGGAATTTAATCATCAAGTTTAGTAGCCTCCATATATTAAAGTCCTGTAAAAGGTAAAACAGGTGTGTCAGTGTTCCAGATCTGATGTTTTATTGAAAGAGAGGCTGCTAACACTGAAGGAGTTGATAGTGCAGTGAGGAGAGAATATAGAAGGAAGATGACAGGAGAACAGATTCTCATTTCTAACTAGTCTTAGCTATACGACCTCCATCAAATCACTATCACGTCTAGACTTTGCTTCCCTCAACTAAACAGTGAGTAGACTGGACCAAATGTTCCCCAATAGATCAACATTCAATGAATCTATAAACAAAAACTATACAAATAACATGGAGACAGTTTGGAAAGCTGACATCTTATAGCAGGCTATGAGAGGCTAGCTCAGCATCCCTACAAAGGCTCAGCATGATCAGAAGCAATTTGTCCTGTGGATCTCAGCACATCATGGGGTATGCCATGGGACACCCTGCACTGAAGTCAAAGCTGAGAGTTGAATGGCACTGGGATCTGAACATTAGAAAATTTCCACTAGACAGCCACTGTTGACCTGGAAGGGAAACAAGGCTTTGGCTATCTTACCAAAGCCTTCAGAGAAAAAAGACCAAGCCTTTTCTGAGAAGGAATGGTGCAGATCAGTCAGTTAAGCTGCTGACAAGGAAATGAAAATCATCCAAGAGATAAGGAGGCTTAGAATCAGAGATTGGCAGAAGAGTCAGGAAATAAGAATAATAATTAAGCTAAGTGTGTTTGATGCTCTTAGAAGCAAGGAAGAAACAGACTAAAATATGGGAAAAACATAAAGATGCCTAAGAGAATTTGGCTTATTCTGAATAGAGCTTGACATACAAGATAAAAATATGAGGCTGAGAAGATGCTCTCCATTCAAGAAGGGCATCTTATCAAAGGTTTAAACATTAAATTCCATACTGTTTCTTAACTGTAAAGGGGTGCTCTCCAGAAGCACAAGATAATAAATAATAGTTCTAACATGAATAAAAGATTCTGATCCAATAGTCTTTGAATCTTGGAGTACAGCATTGGAAACAAACTTGGATTCTCTGTTCCTTCAACACCCTGAATGATTTGGAAGTCACTTCTTTCTCAGGGGTTTTGCACTCCCTGGGAAGTACGGAGCAGAGCAAAGCAAAAGGTTGGATATGTTGAAGGCCAAAATTCTAAGGAAGACAAATCCATAGCTCATACTCTTGAAAATCAGAAGAGTTAAGCCTCCCAGAAATTGCATCTGGCTGTCTTCTCTGTTCTACAGTTTGTCACCATCCTTCGATATTAAGGTACAGAATGTGGGCACCTCAATGTTGCCATTAGGATATTGTAGTGACTAGATACAGGGGAAAGGCAATAAGACACAGATTTTATAGCAACTTTACAGTGCTTAGTTACCCCCTGCTGGGATATCTTCTACTTGTGTAGAAGGGACATCAATCATCACCCAGAAGATTAATTCAATGGAGAATTGTTCTTTCTTGTATTCTTCTCTAGTCTTACAAAATTATACAACATCTACATAGATCATGTAGCAGAGTAATGCATGTTTGAAGATATCTGTCACTCAATTTTTTTTGGCTTTTGGAAAGTAGAGTTTTTCTGCAAGTCTATTGTGTACTATAGCAACATCTCAGTTAGGAAGCATAAAACATGGCCACACTGTTTAGAAAAAGTATCTGAATTCATGAGACACAATCCAAAAGAAACCCACGCATTCTTTGCCATGTGTACTCAGTGTTTGAACAAAAAGTTATTTCCATGAGTCTGGGTGGAACCAAGCTGGGAAATTTAAAAAAAGGCACAAACTTGGCCATATCTAGGGTTCAGCAGGGTTGTAATCTTATTGACATATGAAAGAGCATTTTCTTTGAAAACCCTTGGTAAATAGTGTATTAACTTTGACTATCTCAAATGGTTTACGAGGAATGTCAACATTAAGCTGAGAAGCAGATAAGTGAGTGAACCAATAAGATATTTCTAAGTATCTGGATCCTTAGCTGCACGAATGGCTCTTGAGTATTGTAGGAAATCATGGGTTCTTGCCATCACAGATGTCTGAATTTTTGTGCACATCTGGCTAAGAACAACCTGTCCAAACTCATCCTACCTGAGTCTGCTGGGAAGTCAGACCTGTCTTGCTTGAAATTACAAAATTTTCCTTGGGCAAAGCTTAGCTTTTACTTCCTATATTTTGTATGTTTAGTGACCCAAGAAATGAGTGTTGATGCACAAATGGGCAATGCCACACTTTCGGTCTCTTTTTCCTGATCAAGGGACAGCCTGACAAAGGCTTCCTCTTCTAGGGAACCTAGTTTCCCACTAGCGGGAAATGATTTCCTTTCCTCTCCCATGGGGATCTCTTCTGATTCCCCGTGATATTCCTGCCTCTTGCGGGCAATCACTGCCTGTTCTGTTTTGTTGGGCTGAACTTTCTCCTGTGCACAGGATACTGATGGAGTGAGTGGAGATTGCTAAGGACATTGTAGAAGCTTTGTAGGCTGAGCCAGACAGGCCTGCTTCAGAAGCAACATTTTTTCTTTCAGACCACTTTTTTTTTCCTTTTATTTGCCACCACTTTGTTTTTTTAGCCCATTTCGGTTCTTCACATAAGTGGTAATGGGGACTCACAATGCATACTGTCTTCTATTTTGCTCTTGAAGATAAATCCTGTCATTGTACAATTGTATCTTCTCAGTCTAAAAAGTCAAATATAAAATTACAAATACCTGACTGTCCTGAGACCCAGGCTGTGTTCTGTTCCAAGCCCCCGAAGTATTCTGTAATCTGAATAGTCAGTGTCCCTTGTGGCCCTGTCTCACAGAGATGGCCACTGCAGTGTTTACACAGTTCTGGGGTGCTGGGGCAGTTTCTGCTCTCATACTTTCTATGTCCTAAGCCTTTGCCCTTTGGGTCATAATCCCTTTAGGGCAGACACTTCCTCATTCCTCATCATTCACCTTTGCCACAAGTGTTTGATTCATGCCAATGTATCTTGTGTATAGTTAGTTTTGTATTTCTTTTCATCTAGTGCTACATATTGTGTCCTTGTTTTAGATTTGTATTTGTGTACACTATAATGTAGTTGTATAATTTTTATATTATGAAGAGAAACAAGGGTTTTCTAATCAGATAAAAAATTTTCTGTGCAGGGAGAGTTCCTCCTTTTCTTTTAATTCTCTTTGTCCCTCACTTGCATCCTCACCTAGCCGCCAATGCCACATAGTAGCCCAGACTGTGTTTGATAAATATGTCCTGAGTGGGATGGAGTAGGATGATGTGAGATGCACCCACAGGAGGGAATCTGAGTACCTGATCTTCTTCTCTTGTTCTCGCCACACAGAAAAAGTCACAGCTTGAAATGAGTCGTGAATGGTTCTTTGGCGAGGCGCGCAGTAATGCACCTGCTGAGTTACGAGCCTTATGAATCATTTGCCTGGTTATCTTGCTAGTCATGCTGAACTGAATGCCACTTTTCAAATGAAACAAGTCCAAACTAGGGCTCTTTTCTTGCTTCAGTCTTAGGTTAGTGTTTTCTTTGCAAGTAGCTTTCCTATCTCTTTTTAAAAATCTGCAATAATGTTCTTACAAAAACAATATTCAAAGAATATGGCTTGCCATTCCTGTCTTTTCTCATAAGAGTTATATTACATATTAGCAAGTAAATTAGATTTTTTCCTTATTTTATTTGCACAATAAAACCAAAAAGAGATATCAGCCACAGTATAATTAATAACAAGGCATAAAGCCCTGTCAGATGGTTCCTTTGAGGGACAAATCACACAAGAAAACTGCTCTCCCAAAGTTGTGCTGTTTGGTTATATGCTTCGGCAAGTTCCAATGACCTGCTTATTTAACTGACTGAGTGGCTTGGGTCTTGCTTTTTAATTTATTCCTTTGCAAAAGTTAATGTCATTTTGCTTTAGCACCTCGTTTTCTCCTGTTTTCTTTAGCATCTCAATTTCCCCTTCCCTTGTTCCTTAGATTTGGATCTGCACAGGTCAACAAAATTAATGAAAAACATCATTATAACAACATGAAAACAGAGACCAAACTTGGCTCCAGGGGCCCTGTTGTGGTGTGCTACATTAGGTTATATGATGTAGGTTAATCAAAATGCAGCATCGGCTCTTACTCAAGACACCTGTTGACTGCTGTTTGCTCAAGAGGTTGAGCCTACCTTATGTTGCTGGGTCTGTAATACATTTGGCTAATAATAATTCCTTCCATTGGTGGTGCATCTTCTGCTTATCAAGGCTTTCTTGCCTCTATTATTTAATCTGATCTGTATTCAGCTCCATGAAATATTTCCTTTCTCATGCTACAGACAAACAAAGCTTGAAGAAACAGACTTGCTCCTATTTACATGACCAGTCTCTCGCATACCCTCTCTCCTTCTCTTTCTCTGTTTTTTTTTTTCCTCTTGGTTACACCAAGTAAGTCACTAAAGCTTAAGCATCTTATTAGTGCTTGTAGGTGTATCATTTATTGAGTTTTTATAATTAAAAAGGAAATATCATCATATTAAAATGTTACTGATAATTTTATTAAAATGTGTTCTTATTTCAATGCTATATTCCACGATGTATGATTAAAGAGTCTCAATGTTGGAAAGAAATCTAAATGTCACCTTGACAATATCCTGGCCTCTTGGCTCTTGTTTCTAAACTAATATAAACTGAAATACTATGAAAGTAGCCTCAACTATTATGGGAAAATTTTTCCCATATTCAAACTTTTATAGCCTTTCTCTGGCCCTACTATCTGTGTAGTAAGAAGGTTTCCCTCTACATTTGAGCCAGTTTTACCTTATTTTCCTCTCAGTAAAGAGAGAAAACTGTCTTTGTTTATCTCAAGTTCTGGCTTGCTTTCTTTCTTTCTTTCTTTCTTTCTTTCTTTCTTTCTTTCTTTGTACTAGGGATTGAACTCAGGACCTTGTTGCTGAGCTATCTTGCTGACCTCTTCCCATTGCCTCTCCACATTTGAGCTTTTTGGAACAGACTAGGATGATTTATCATGTGAAGAATGTGTACATTCTGGACCTTATTCTTCTGATAAAGGTAAAGATTCTACAATAAAAGATATGAAAGTCTGGGCTGTAGCTTTTACCTAAAGTAAAAAAAAACAGCGAGCTCCAGTTTCTTGGTAATGGTTATGCTTTTCAAGTCTCCATGTCAGAAAATCCAGAGTCCCAGCTCAATCTCCTAGCAGTAGGGACGGAACATGGCCTCAATCATGTACCCCTTTCCTTGTGGTTAAACTAAGGGAGCACCACAAATTGTATGTAGCTCGTGAAGTCTCATTTTCTGGTCTCTCTTCAAGTCTATTTTCCTTTGCTCACTCACAACCCACTAGGAAATGCTGGTTTCAGTTCTGCCTCACCTGAGCTGGGCTACAGGGAACTGAGAGAAAGGCTAAGTGCATACGCTTGAGGCAGAGTGTGCTGAGGAAAGACATTCCCTCGCCTGCTCCAAGGTTAAAGCAGTTGGGACCAATCACCACGGGCAAGTTGAGGCCCAGTGGCAAGCACCATAGCGGAGTGGTCTAATGGCTCTATTACTGGAGAACATCTTCCCCTTGTTCACCTTGAAGGATAAACACTGTATTTTACTGAGGATAATAGCTTTTGCATCTCAATTATATCCTACAGTGATTATTATCCTAGAGAAGAGATGGATGAATCATCACTACCAAATTATTGGCTAAGAATGATTTTCAATGAGAAAAATATTTTATGAAATGGCAAAATTACATGAATTTTAAATGTCAGTAGTTATAAAATAAACTTTTGTCAACTCATATTCACATTTTCGTATATGTGATAGTGTGCCTGCTCCCTGGTATAGTGGCAATGTTGAGTGGTTGTGGTAAAAATCACAGTATCCACAAAGCCTAAAATGTTGACTACCTGGCCCTTAACAGTGATGTGGACTACATAGTACTCTGGCTGCTCCTGTCTCAATTTCAATTCCAAGTTAAGAAGGCTCTATCTTGTATAAGTTAAGTATAAACTAAAGCACAAGAGGAAATTGTTAAAGCTTTTATTTTAGCTCTTGTAAGTCTGCATGAGGAAAATTTGTGCTGTTTTGCTGTGCACTTTCTGGAGTGATCTCTCAGTGTCCCTACTCCCACTGTTCCTGTTACCAGGGTGCCTCACAGCAGCCCTAAAAATGGTATTTCACATATAACGTCATTTTAACCTGCACAGGTAGACTTGAAATTTCACAATTTGAAAAGAATTTGTTTTAAAACCTAAATTGTTTATTTAAAATTTCAGAAACAACGAAACTTAAAATACTGTTAAAGAGGAAAGAAAAGTTTAAAAAGTCTTGTTGCTTTTTAAGTTAAATTCAGACCTAGGTCTAATACCAGTGTTTATTTTTACAACAATGCAACTTCTGAGCAGGGTGAAGGAAAAGCATCTTCGGGCTGCCTTTGGATGTTGTGGAATCTCCACAAAAGCCTTTCTGCTTTTTCCTCTCCTCTGGAGAACCTCAACGGACTGGCAGCTGGAGAATAAAGCCAGCGTGGTGGCACCTGTCGGAAATTTTAGCACTCTAAGAAACTGAGGCAGGAGGATCACGAATTTAACCACATGCTGGGTAACTTAGAAACCTCATGAGACTTTGTCTCAAAAATGAATAAAGCATGTTTATAAAAGGTCTTAGGATCTTGCTTAGTGCAAAGGCTTTGGGTCTGGTCTCCACTACTGAAAGAAAATGCTACCCATGATACGTGAAGAGTCAAACTTTTCTTTTGTCAGCAATAGGATTAGCTCCAAAGAAACTCATGCTGAATGTCATCCAACTGTACCTGCACTAGGATTTTTCTCCAGGCACTAAGTCACTTAAAAAATGTGTGAGCAGGCAAGGTTTGGTGCATAATCATGGCACAATGTAAGGACTCCCGGGGCAGCTCAAAGTCACTAACAATATCCATCACATTCATTCTTCTATTACATGTCTGTCCCCAAACTGGCCAGCCTGGTGTTATGGGACATACAATTTCAGTGGCCTACACACCATGATTGAGATCAATACAGGTTGCTTTGTAACGCAGAAGAAAAATGTCAGACTCAGGTTGGATGATTTCCCCAAAATTTATCACCTTGATGGAAACCTGAAACTCAAAATCTGTTCCATGAAGAGTCCAAGGCAGGATCATCTCTCTTGATGAAGAGACTCAAAGGGAGCAAATCCTGATGTCTGTGCATCCACAAGGTGGGTATCATGGCTGGAGGACCATGAGGCACTTACCTCTCCACCCTGCCAAGGAAGCTTTGTACAGGGTGTCGAGTGCATGTACTTTCCCTGATGGCAAGGCAATGGCATCATGACATTAGTATTACAGAGAGATCATTAAGAACCAGTGCAGGAGATGAATTTGAATGGAATAGAACTGAATAAGCTGTTGGAAGATCAGCTGTAGTAGTCTAGGTAATAGTCACAAAGAACAACGAAACTTGGAGTGGGAATAGGGCTTCCTCCTGTTGATCCCTGAACCTTTTCACTCATCTCCTTGTGGTATTCTTATTTGTGGGTCTACATGATCCTTCCTTCCTTCACATGGACTCTGGGAAAGGGAGCTTATGCTTCTGTTTTTACTAAGGATTGTGTAGAGTACTGGACTCAAAGAAGATACTCCAAGAAGCTTCTTATTTACTTTTTATTTATTGTATTTAGTACAAGGTCTACAGGGACTCACTACACAGATCAGACTTGTAGTGATTCTCCTGTTTTCAGCCTGTTAAGTGCTGGGATTTCAGGCATGAGTCACCATGTCCAGTCTCAGTTGCCGTCTCAGCATGCCCCAGGGGATCGAACCCCAGCCCCTATGTCTGTCTAAGCAGGCACTTTAATCACCTGAGCTATCTGGCCGGTCCTCCGAGAAGTTTTTAGCAAATTCTTGGAATAATTTTTATCATAAGAGGTGATTCATTTAGCAAATGACCCTGGTAAGTAAATAAATAGGCATTATTCCAGTTAAAATATTACCTGTGACTATCCAAGGGCAACAAGTCCTGCCACACACTGCTAACACAGTGCTCTTGCTAAGTTCCCTGCTGTGTAGAAACACAGTAATGATGATAAAGTTTTTAAAAAGTGAAAAACAACACTAGATGCCTATTGTCCTGTGATTTTAGCCCTTCCAAGCACTCTGGAAATATGTTTCCTGAGCCAGATGTGGTGGTGCACACCTGTAATCCCAGCACTCGGGAAGCTGAGGCAGGAGGATTATTGCAAGTTTGATACCAGCCTGGGCTACAAAGTGAGCACAAGGCCAGCCTGAAGTACATGGTGAATCCCTGTCAAAGAAGGACAAAAAAATTATCTTTCCTAATAGAGATATGTTTTCCCTATACAAACTAAATCACAAAGATATTTTTATCACAAAAGTGACTATTATCTAGAATTAGTTTCACTTGTATTAAAGAGATATTTTCATAAGTTTTTTCCCTAGATGCATCAAATTAATTCATAAATAAATTTTAGTGTTTTAAGTAAAAACTTCCAGTATTATTATCTACAAATGAAATGGCCTGACTTAATAAGGACAAGCCACTGGGCAGAGGAGCCGTTGAATCGGGTTGGGAAGACACCTTCTGGGGCTCTGCACAGGACTTTGCTTTGCTCAGAGTGACCCTGTGAGGCAAAGCTTATGGTACTGTCAGTTCAAAGAGTCTGAGAAACCTTTTATTACAAGTCTACTAGTTGGAACTTGTGTTTCCATTGATTTCCAATACTAAGCATAGGTCAAAACTCCCTTTGAGGAGATAAACTCAGCGATTGCTAATTCAAGGATGAAGTGAGGGACAGGGAGATAGCTCAGTAGGATAAGCGCCTGCCTGGTAAGCACAGGGTTCTGAGTTCAATCCCTGGTACCAAAAAAGAAAAAAAGAAAAAAGAAAAAAATGAAGTGAAGGTGGGTTGGATGCTATCTGATTTGCCAAATATAAAGGTATAGGAGAAACTCATAGATTCTTACAGAGAAGGCATATCTGTCTTTTAGGTACATAGAGTTATTATGAATAGATTTAGCTTGATCATTTGTAAAATGGATGTAATATTTCCTTCCTTCCTTACTTGTTTATTTCTTTCCTTCTTTCCTTCCTTGTTCCTTTCCTTTCTTCCTTTCTTTTTCTTCTCCAGTAGTTCTTGCATAGGATTATATTTTTGCAGAAGAAGATGCCCAAATAAACAACCCCCAAAATCCAGCTTTATTTACTTACTTAATTACTTAAATTATTTGCTTTTTTTGATTTTTATTTTTTGGTACAGAGTCTCACTATACAGCTCAGAGTCACAGTGATCCTCCTGTCTCAGCCTGCCCAGTGCTATGATTCCAGGGGTGCACCACCACACCTGATTTCAGTGGCTGGCTCAGCGCAGGGTACTCAGCATGCAGTACCGGGGATCCACCCTGGTTCCCTGCATTTTCCAGGCAGGCACTTAGACCACTGAGCTATCTCTCCAGCCCCAGAAATCCACCTTAAGACTGGTATGAATTGACATGTTTATTTCTGGAGTGCATGTAATTTACCTTGAGTTTGGTGCTTTTAACTCCAACTTCATCAGCTATATAAAAAATTGAAAGTATACTTGAAATGAGAACTAAATACTGGGCTGGGAGACAAGAACATGGAGTGTAGTTCCAGCATTTCTTTGAGCAACTGTGACTCTTCTAATGAATACATTCATGACCTGGGCCTCGTTCTCCTTGACTGCCTAGGAGTAGCTATAGCAGTTTGGACCATTTGCTGTAGCCTATGGTCATGACTTGGAAATCCAATCTTTTTTGAAACAGTATTGATAGGTGTTAAATGTCTTTCCATAGGCTTACCGAAGAATGCTGGACCTCTGGAATGAGCAACCACAATTTTGTTTACCTTAGTATGTAATATTTTGGATTGCTTTTAGAATTCATCTAGTAAAAGCCATGTAAGACATGTTGCTTTCCTAAAGAGGGTAATGACTCAGTATACTAATATTATTTTGATGGGTTGACCTGCTTAGACATAGGTTTTGAGTATTTAAAAATTATTTATTTATGTATATATTTATTTATTTATGTATTTAGTATAGGATCTTGCTACGCAGCTTGGACTCATAGTGATCCTCCTGTCTCAGCCTCCCTAGTGCTGGGATTATAGTCATACTCTACCACACCCAGTTTTGGTGGCTGGCACGGTGTGCCTAGGGTTCCTGGGCCAGCACTGCATGCAATACCAGAGATCAAACCCGGGTCCTTGCGTTCACCATGCAGGTACTTAGGCTGCCAAGCTTTTTCCCCAGCCCTAGACACAGGCTTTTGAGTCATGGACACATTACATTTTTGTTGAATTCTTATAGAGTGAGGATAAACATTCTTTCCTTTTCAAGTGATGTTTATGTTATTCACCAGAAGCAAGATTGATAACACACAAGCTGCGAGGTGATGGTATGTTTATGTGAGACTCTCACAGAGTAATCCCACATGGAGAAATATCTATAGCACAACCATTAAGGATGACTTGGCCAAAGTGTTCCTTTCTCTCCAAGGGAAAATATATCTTTTAATAACTGAATAATTTATCTATTTTGATTCTTCAGACTAGATTATGACCTGGACTTACTGCAGTACCACAGGAAATCAAGTTTGATTTTGTAATATAGTCAAATGAGTACTTCAGAGTGCCATGTCTGAGATCAATAAGGAAACAGTAACTACATTTACTGTCATATGATGATATTGATGTAAAAACATAATGGTCAAAATTATAAAATCAATTTCATAATTTAATCAGAAATGTTTATTGATACTGTTAAAGTTGAATTCAATAGCTTCTTGGATGTAGTTAATTTCCTACCTGTCAAAAAAAATGTATTGAAATGTTCTTTCTCAAAAATGATTGGAGCTAATTCAGTAGAGAAAATAGCCAAGTTTCATGGTGATAGAGATTTCTTTTCTCTCCAATTACTGTTGGAGGTAAATGCTGGACATGTTTTGTTTCAGTCTTTTAAATATTGCAAAACAAGAAAATTCCCATGAACCATTAAATAGGTAGGGATGGATGTCTCTTAAAATATAAGAGAAGTGTATTCTTGAGATCAAGAGGGAGATTTTAGCCTTACTATAAGACTGCAGAGGTGGACAAACAATACATGTTTAGAGGTGTGTGATTGCTAAGTAGTTCCTTACAAGGTATCAACCCAGCAAAATAAATGAGAAGATGATTTACACTCTAGAGACTGGAATTCTTTGGTGCTTTTATTTTGCAACTAGCCACTTAGTTTTGATCTTTATTCACATTATATTGGGAGTATTTTAATTGAACAAAAATTCACTTAAAATAATATCTGTACATGTCCCTTGTTTATTTGAAAATAAGGTTCTGATGGATTATGAGAATATGCCAAGTCTAATTTACTTAAATGTATTGAACACCAAAGTCTGATGGTTTAGCAGTTAATTCAGATGTGTGAAACACTCTGCTGTGACAAATAGCAGAACTTTGGAATCCTTTATGATTCTTTTAAAATTATCATGTCTTTTTCAAAACCTAATAATCATTCCCAATTGGACAGTGAACAGAGTCAAGCTTCCTTATATTGGCATTCAAGATGCTTCACTATCTGGACAAACTATTTTTCCACTTTACTATCACATCTTGCCACCTTGTCCAACTTTCTTCTGAACTTTCTTTCCAATGGTTCTTGCTCTTTTCCGTGTCAATGATTGTTCTCTACTGTACCATCTGATGAACACATTTATATTAGTTAATATTTTATGCTTCCTTCTAGTTTCATTTTCTCTTTGGCATAGTTGTCTGGCCTCCTCAACCAACCTATAAGATCCTTGAAAGGTGGTCCTGTAATCTAAATCTCTCAGAGCACTGAGAAGTTACATGTCACATCAGATTTACACAGAACATCTGATCAACCAAGAATTTAACAACAATATTAAGATTTGGGTGCCCAGAGGCAATATTTTAGAATGTAGCCATAGTTGGCTTTTGGGTATGCTTTGATTCCTTTCAATCAATCAGAATAGAAAATAATTTTCATTTCTAATTGTAGGGGGCTTTGCCATGTAGCTCAGTTGTTTAAAGCACTGCTTGGGTAAATGCAGGCAGGTGCATAGGACTGTGGTTCGATTCCCTGCTCCAGAAGCTGTACCAGACCTGCCCTTAAGGCAGCCCGAAGTAGGAAAAAACTTCTTATCAACTATAATTATAGAATTTCCGCAGAGAATTCAACTGTAGTTTTCATTATACAAATGAGAGAACAAAGACACAATTCTCAGAGGTCCCTGTCATCAGGGCATCACCAACCATCTGGTCATTTAACATGCGTCTACTCTTCTTTCTACTGCATTATGAGGACTGCTGAGGAATGAATTTTAATTGGTCATTCTAGTAAAAATGATCAAACAAATTCTTTAAAAAGAAACAGAGTGAATCCTTTGAGAAGAAGGCGATGTCCTAGAAGTTTTAAGAATTGAAGCCATAAGAAACCCAAAAGATTTATTTTGGTCTCTAGTTGCTAATTTTGGGAACTTCGGGTATGAAAATTTCAGATTAAATAATCAAATATTTTATTCCAGCAGAGAGCAAAGTCAGTTCTCTGGAAATATATGTTGTCTGAATTTAGAAACAGAATGGTTGGCTACATGCTCTAACCCTAAGCTTGAAGGAGCTCCACCTATAGGACTCTACTGCGTTTTAGCTGAGCTGATCCCTGACCTCCCTGTGTGATTTCTTACTGCTTAGCACTTATTGTTTCTACTCATTTTCATTATTATTTTAATGTAAAATGTTCATATAAGGGATTCAAATCTAAGTTATTTTTCAGTGTAAAAACTGTTTATGCAAAGAAAAAAGGATAACTTTAAGTGTGGAATACATCAATACATAATGAAATATAAAAGTGTCAGTAATGCTAGCATGAGCCTGTCCATAGAACTTGCATATTTCGCCCAAAATACTGAAAGACAAATTCTGTTTTCTCATTCTCTTATATATCTCTAGGAGCACAAATGTCTAATATTGGACTTAAAAGTTTGGACCACTGTAACAGTATATAACAGATGAAGATTGTTATAGCCCTTTCTACCATTCATTGAATGTTTATTATGTGTTTGACCTATGATAAGTGCTTTATGCATCTCATTTAGCAGTTACAATAACTTTACAATATCTGTTTTATGATCTTAACTTAAACTTGAGAGATTGGGCTTTGAAGTCAGAAATACTTAGTCTCCATTTCCACCTCCTTCTCTATTAATTAGCAATGGAGTCTCATGAAAATTTCTTAACTCTTCTAAACTTTGATTTTCTCACATGTAAAAATTGAGAATGATAGTAACATGAACTTCATGGTATTGCTTTAAGAAGTAAAATAGGGTATCCATGTACAGTATTTAGCAAAAGCCAATGCGTTTCAGATGCACAATAGCTGTTATCAAATTTTCTTTATCATTAAAATAAGTGAGGAAATTGGATATTGTCAGAGTTAATTTACTTAGTTTAGGACTCACAGCAAATAATTGGAATAACTCATATTTAAACTCGTATCTCTGTACGTTTCAGTGTCTGAGAGAGTATCCCAGGGGCCCATGAACCTGTTTAGGAGTGAAACAGAGCAGGACAAGTTAGTATGGGAAGGAATGAACACGTGTATAAGATACGTGAAGAAGAAAAAGATTATTGGAAAGTTGTGACAAAGGACAGCAATCATGAATGATCTCATGGTTATGAACCTGGGATAATGGAAAAAGGGATTTTTCTAGTGCCTTTGTGATGGAGCCCAGAAATTTCAATCTGCTGCTTTTGCTGCTGAAACTGCCAGCAAGTCGCTGCTGCAGCTGTAAGCAGATTGTGTAAGAGACTTTATTCAGGAGGAAGAAGCTCCTCTGTCTCTGGCTCAACCACGCCACTAGAAATTTCTAGCAGCATCTGTGCTATTGAATCCAGAAGCATGGAAAAACAACGCTGCTTCTGTTTTTCCCTCCACTTTTAAATCTTCCATCGATCTCTTCAACTGGTAGAATATAATAAGAGTCTGGGAAACATTGTAGTTTTCTAGCCCAGAAATTCAGAGCTGAATATAGGTAATAGTGTGAGGTTGAAAAACAAAAGATAAATAGTAGCATAGGAGGAAACATAAGAATTAGAACTTTCAGGAGGAAGAAATGGTTTTAGAGGAAATAAGTTGTTTTAGTAATAGATAGCTATTACTAAAGTTATATTACAGGGAATATAACTTATATTACAGAGAAGGGTAAGGGTTTCTCTCCAAAATGTATTAAAAAGGATATGTTATTTGTTGCACTAGACCTATAAAAGTTAATTAAATTCTTTACCTGTGGTCATGTCATAACATAAACAGAAATCTAATTGAAACATAATAAATACAACAACTGAGTAATATGTACATATCAGCTCTTTCATGCTTCCCTGTTATCACATACTACTTAATATAATTATATTTTCATTTATTTACACAACCTCTATTGGTTAAGAAAGAATATCTTGAGTGATGAAGATCTATAGTTGTATTAAGTATAATTCTATTGAATTTTCTTTTTATAATGTGTGTATAGTATTCTTAAGGTATAAGAGACATATTTTGGTGTGCAAAGTTCTCATGGAACAGAATTTAGCACAAAATTAATGGTGAGGACTGGCAAGATAACTCAGTAGACAGTGTCTGCTTTGGCAAGCACAGGGACACCAGGGTTCAGTCCTGGGTCCCACATGCCACACCAGCCCCGCCCCTGGGTGCACTGAGCTAGTGACCTAGTCCAGGCGTGGTGGCACAGGCCTGTAATCCCAGTGCTAGGGAGGCTGAAAACAGGAGGATCGTAAGAGTCAGAGCTTCTAGTGAAACCTGGTACCAAATACATAAATAGCAAAAAAAAAAAAAAAAGTTGATAGTGAACTGTTGACTTCTTATACATTAGAAGAAAATTCGCAAGTGCTTCTGATTATTTTCTGAGAATGTTTTTCCCTCTACATCTAGTCCTCCTCACAGTGCTTACTCTCTCCACCCTCTTTTTATTGAGTTAAAGTTGAAAGCCCTGTCTCATGAGACTCTTAGTGCAGACTAGACATTCTCTTAAGCAATTTTCCACATACAACTTTTATGTTTTCTGGTACCACAAACATAAAGCTGTACAACAGAGCTCAGAACCAAGGGCTGAAAGTGTTATCATTTTAGAAAAAGAGTTCACCAGAAAAAAAAATGCAATTGTTTTCAGAAAGAATGCAATCTTCTGTTTTCATTACTTATTTTTGCCTAATAATGGAAAAATATTGACACATTTTTTTCTTTAATTTTTATTGTCTTTCTTGGTAATAATGGGACAAATATGGCTAACAGTATATAAAATTTTCATCCTGATCCCATTGTCTGGTGTTATGCCTGTTTGAGATTTTTAGCTCTTTCATTTTCAAAGCCTTTTCTGACTACCCAATTTGCAGTGAGAGCTGTAGCCTTTGAAAATGTCTTTGAAAAGACATCTAGTGCTTTATTGGACTGAAATAATGCTCTTACCTTCATTGATTGAGGAAAGAGGAGAGATGATGATGAACATGGCTAGTAAATGAGGTTATTTGGTCTTTGCAAACAAAATGGTTTTCTCCTAATCTCTACTATAGCCTAGATCCATTGGTTTACGACATGGTTTGAAATGTTCAAGACTCTTTCTGCCCAGTTCCACAAATCCTAGGAAATGGCTGAATGAAACCCCACCATGACTGTGGATGATCCTGACTGTGCTCAGCAGTCTCGGTTTCCCACCTCTTCCTGGGCACCTGCCCCAGCCCTAATGAATCCAAGAAGAACCATGAGCATCATTCTGGCCAAGGGAATGTAAACAAATTCCTAGAGTGTAAAATTTCCCATAAGATTCTCTGTTGTTTTTGCCTCTTTTCCTGGGTAGATGGAGAATATTCAGTGAAAGGCTGTGAATCAGAACCATTTACCAGATGTGGCCTGATTTACTATCTTGCCTGGAGCAGAGCTGTTGACCCACACCAGTAAGAAATTAACTACTATTGGGTTAAGAGCCTCAGATGGCAGCAGTATCCCATCACAACAAGCACTATTACCTGACTGGCATCCACATGTAGTTATTAAGTGGTGAGCCCAGCTCTATTTTAGCAATTGAAAGTTAATCTAATGTCACAGTTTATGCTCTTACCCACAGACTTTTTTTTTTTCCTGCATTTAGACAGGGTCTACAGGGTCTCACTATGTAGATTGGGCTTAAAATGATTCTCCCGTTTTTAGCCTCCCAAGCGCTGGAATTTCAGTAGCGGGCCACCACACCCAGTCTCCATCTCAGCAAGCCTTGCAGAGAGGGCTGGCATGGCACGCCAGGGATCAAACCCCTACTGCTGCACTCTGCCTAAGCAGGCGCTTTAGTCTGCTGAGCTATCAAGCCAGCCCTTAACCACAGACTTGTATTCTGATTGTCAACATGGCTGTGGAGGCAGAATACCTAGAGATATTTTAGGTCAGTTTGAAATATTCACTAAGAACAAACATATGAAATATGCCTGCCTGGTATCGAGCAGAGGAAGAAGAAACTGTGTAAACTCTCTGGTTATTTTTCAGTTTTCCTGTTTCATCTTTCAACTTTAATGGCTTCCAGTTAAGTGTATTAACTGCATATTTACAACTTTCACTGATACCCAGTTTAGTAATATCAAGCCTGCCTCTCATTCAGCTGTGAAACCTAAATTAAGATCCCCGAGATGTGGATCCACACTTCGTGCACTGGGTAGTTAGTGTCCAGGCAAGCAGCGAAGGGAGTCCCCCTCTCACTTCAAGAATATCCATGTTGAATATGAATTTTTCTACTGGGTAAGTTAAAGAAGCACTGTCATTTTTCTATGAGATGAAAGTAATATAAAAAAGACAATATACATTTTTCTTTGTTCTTTAAGCTTCATGATGTTACCTGAGTGTCTTTGTAAACCAGTATCTGAAAGCAAGCAAACAAAAAAGTCACTATTTAGACTGCAGCCCATTGATGCTAGATTTTTTACTTATAATCCACCAGGTTTTTATTTCTCTTTTTGCTTCTCGTTGTCCACTCCTGCTCCAGCTCTCTGGCTGTAGCCTCTCACTCAAGGACTGCTTTGGATTCTTTAGGTTTCAACTTTCCCCCCAAATTTTCTAAAACTCTGATTTTTAGGAAAAAAAATATTTGCTCTAGAAGCACTGCATAGCATTGTGCTCTCCCCCCTCAACATCCCATCCTCATCTTCCTCCCAACTGGAAAGTATAGTAAGGCACTGGGGTCTGCATTGCATCTTTTTCTGAACACCACTAACCTTACAAAAGGTTAGATTTAAGTTTTGCCTAACTTCCCAGAGCCTGCATGCTTTGTCATAGACTTAGGGTACTCTTCAGATTCCATGAGCAATGCGATGGGGTCTTAGCTTGAGGCTAGCCTCAAGTGCCTCTATCTTCACCCTTCAAGTTGAGCTTGGTCTTTACTGATGGTGAAATTTGGAACTTGATGGCACACCAGATGTTCCAGCAGCCTTTCCTTAATGCAGGGCTTCTATGACCAGAAAGCTGAGTGGCTGCATTTGCATATGAAACTGTTTTGTGTGGCAGTGGTGGGAATATTAAGTGGGGATGTTCCATGGAGCTCTAGAGACTTGAATCCTTAGTAATGATTTAGGTAGACCTGCTGCAAACGACTACAATTAAATTAGCAAGCTGTGCAGTGGATGGCCTTGATGTGGAGTTTGGGAGTGTCTCCCAAGCCAGCTAGAACTTACGAGCCTAATTTTTGTTTTCAGGCTCTGGGGATGAATAAAAACAGGATGAAACCTCTACCCTGAGGGAACTTACAATCTAATTGCGTATGACATACAGATAGGAACATTAAAAGGTGACATATAAGCAGGTGTGAGTGTGAGACAGACTGTTATGTAGTGGTGATGAGGGTGAAGGTGAAGCAAAAGTCATTTTGTTGTCTTTCGATATAGTTGAAAATCTCTTGTGGGATGGGGAAGGCATCATTATTGAACTATCCTTTGCTATTTGTTTCCAATTTCCTGATGAGTTAGTCATGATTTTCAAAGCTGATGATAAACCAAATGTGATTACTTCTAATATAGTAGTCTATTAAGATAGAAATGAACAATGTTTTCTTTGTTAGGGAATTACCAACCCCTCGAATGGCTCTGCCACTCTTCTAACTCAGAACTTCAGACCGTTCCTGAGTCTTTTGTCACTGAAGGCCTCTATTATTATTTATTTTGCCCTCCAACCTCTGTCTATGTGTACATGTGTTAGTTTCAATATTCTTGTAGGAGCCTTATTCTGATGAAAGAATCAAAGTGATTAAAAGAATTATTCAGACTTAAATTTTCATGGTCAACTTGATTGGATTGACAACTCACAGACAATCTGAAACTGTTAGCCCAAATGAATCACCTGGCTATGCGTAATTCTACCATAATCATAGCATTTGTTTCATCCAGTCCTTTAACATGAATGCTACAGATGACATGTGAAATACATGTATCACAAGCAAATACAGACAAAGAAATGAGAAGTAGTGCAAGATACTGCTCAGGCTCTGTAACAACCAGGAATTCTTTTGAAGGATTTTAGACAATGTGGAGAAACTGTTACCAAAGCCTCAGGAATGTGAGGCCTAAATCCCTGGCTACAGAATCTGAGTTTAAAGAGATGATGATGGATTACTCAATTCTTTCTTAAGGCCATACTCAGAATCCCATGGTGAATGAAGCCTAGGTCAACACGTTTTTTCACAAAGGTTACAGTAGTAACTGTGAATGACCAAAGACAGAATAAAGTTTGAAACTAGAACTAAAGAGAATGAACTATGAAGATGGGCTCAGTGCCTTAATCTTTTAAAGATATTTTCCAGGTGGATCGACTAAGCTGTGTAACATTTTCCAAACATGTAGATAAATCTCCTCATATATCATGATGTCACCAGTGACCCTAAAAATCTACAGTCTGTGGTTCATCGTGAAAACATTTCACGGATGCTTTATTATATTCTGTGAAGGAGGGTAAACTCAGGTCTTTGGAATTTGAGGCTTTCTTGTTATGAGCTCAGGCTGAAGTGTAAGTGTGTTTGGATTCAACCTTTAGTATGGGGTTGTCTGAGTATAAAACTACAAGGTCTTTTATTAAATTTAAAATCATGGGTTGCATGTTGAATGGCTGGCATTTCATCCTATTGTTTAAATTCATCAAATAGTCACTCTGGAATTATTTCTAACAATCAGGATGACTTCATTTGTGTTTGTTTTCCCTTTCTATTAATCCATGACAAACTGTGAAATTTGCCATTTTTACCATAACCAGGCCATGAAATTTGTCATCTCTCTCTGTAATTTACATGGAGGCTTGGCTATAGATACATTTCAGGCAAGATGATTGCTTTCCATCTGATGCAGAGGACAGAACAAAGGAGGGATATACACAGAATAGAACACAAATTCAGACCAGACCTCAGTCAGGGCTTTCCTGCCTCGCCACCCCTGCTTTAATGCTGTAATATTCACTAAAATATACTGACTGCCTCCCAGGGTAAAGGTTGATGGGATGAACTAAGACACTATTGTCAAATACAAGAAACAATACAATAAAACTCCAGGGAGAGGGAGGACTTAAAAGCAGAGATGCCTTGACAAAAGGGAATGAGTTGGAGGGATGTGGCAGGAAATTGTGTTGAATAATGTGGTCAGGAGTCATTTGGAAATGGAGTTTCAGAGGCAAGCCACCAGAACAGTACAAGAGTTTGAAAGCTTGTTCACAAGCTATTGTTCGTGGAATGGTGAATTTCCCCTTCTCTTTTCTACTCTCCAGAGCTGATCTTAAATTAGGTTCTTCCATGTCAAATGCATGAAAAGTCCTCTGAAAAATTTGTGGCAAAAATTAGACTAGACATTTTGCAAGAAAGATCTTGTATCTGTTTCTAATGATCTTCTTCTTGGTTAAGGAAAGGAAGGAAAGAAAAGTTTCACTGTCCATTTGCTCCATTTGCAAAATACAGCATCTCTTTGAAGTGTGTACTCTGGTGGTTATTAAAGCTAGGATATTGAAATTGTGGCAATAGCTAAGCAACCACTAAACAGGAAGGTCACTAAACCAAGTAGACCTGCCATTCATCCTCTGTGGTTGTGGCTATGGCTTTAGTATTGTGAGTTTCCACTAAAGGAAGGGAAATGTGACTTTGAGGGTAAATGTGAAACTCTATGAGAAGGAGATGAGAATAGGGGACATCTAAGCAACAGCTACCGCCCCCCCCCATTTCCATGTCTTCCTAAGAAGAAATCAGACAGCACATAGGAGTCACATAATTGCAGGTACCCCTGAAGATCAAAAAAAGGAGGGCTGGCTAAATAGTTCAAGAGATTAAAGCACCTGAAAGCTGGTGCAAGGGCCAGAGGTTTTATCCCTGGCCCTGCCGTGCTGGCTCTGCCCCTGGGGTGTGCTGAGATGGCGATTGAGTTTGGGCATAGTGGCATGGGTCTGTCATCCCAGCATTTGGGAGGCTGTAAACAGGAGAATCACTATGAATCTGATCCAGAACACACTGTAGACCCTTCCCTAAAATTAAAAAAAAAAAGGAATGGTACATTGGGGTCTGTCATACTGCATTTGGCATTGTTTGCTGATAACAGGACTAGTTTTCAGGAATGTGGAGTGTTTTACTAAAACTGGCTTGTAACTTTCTTTGGCTTAGGTATTAAACTGGAAAGTGGTTGTGGAGAATGCATCTAAGTCAGTTGCCTTAGCCAACTTGTAGTTATCTTCACCCATCCTGAATAAGGCCTGCACAGGTAGCAGAAAATCTCAGGGGCACATTTGATTATTTCCTTTACTTCAATTCCTATATCACTGAGAAAATAGAAGTTCTGATTTTCTCAGTTCTACAATGCTCTGTAATTCCTCCGGCCTTTGCCATACTTTTGCCTCTTCAAAATCTGTGGGAAAACCTACCATTTTAGTATGAATAAATAGATGTTTTTAACATGCACTCAGTAAAATACAGAGAAGAGGGAGCCAGGGAGATAGCTCAGTAGAATAAGTGCTTCCTTGGCAAGTACAGGGTCTGAGTTCAATCCCCGGTTCCACCAAAATGTCCAAAATACAGAGAAGAAAAAAGAATAGCGCAAGCATGCAAATTTTTCATATTCCCTCATAATTATTCAAAATGTTGAATGTATCTGGTCACTTATATATTTTTGTTGTTACTGTTTCCTAATGTTTTTAAAATTATTATTTTTTCTTTTTTCCCATGATTTAATTGAGAAACAAATAGTAATGAGACAGTTTCAAATCAAATTGGTAGGACAATTTCAATAATTAACACTTTGCATTCATTCTTCCTAGTGGTTATTTGCTGTGCAAGATGCGGACTTGATATCCTATCTACAAACACCATTAGAACAAATCCCTCTATTCATTAAGAGAATGTAAATATATATCCATCCTAACCATTTTGAATACACAGATACAAAATGGACATTCATCTGTATCCCTAGAGACAATAATTTTACATTTTTAAATGGTATAATACGATCATGTATACAATGATCAGACCAAGGTAATAGGTATTCTCAAACATTGAGCATTCCTTTGTGCTGGGAACAGTGTTTCAGAGACTCAAAAAGATAGTGGGGATGGTTAACAAGTTTAGGCTTGTATTTGGATAGGAGGAATAGTTAGGAAGAAGGGATCTCAAGGCTGTCTACAGCAGAAGCGTCATGGCTGATGATGCCCCAATCTCATCCCTTCGAAACCCTGTGCTGAGTGCATGCCAGGTCACAGCTCCGACGCACTGTTATACCCTGATTACTGGGGATGGTGGGGGCAGCTAAAGCAGATCCATTCCCGGGACACACAGGAGTCCCTTGTCTGTTGATTTGTCTCTAGGAGTCCTCTTTGGCCTCCTGACACTTTCTTGGACTATCTGATAATCTGTGATCTGCAATCTCTGCAACTTACTGATGACTCTTCCCTAGCAAATCAAGTTTTTATTTCCATTCACATGGGCATTTCCCTTAATGGTCTGAGTTGAATTGTGTCCACTCCAAACTCATGTTTTGTGTTTTCTTTTAAATGTATTTAGTACAGGGTCTACAGGGTCCCACTATACAGATCAGACTTATAGTGATCCTCCTATTTTTCAGCTTCTCAAACACTGGGATTACAGATGAGTGCCACCACACCCAGTCTCAATCTCCATCTCAGTGCGTTTCAGGGGTAGGGCCAGCACAGCCACACTGGAGATTGAACCCCATCCCTGCATCTGTCTAAGCAGACACTTTAATCTGCTGAGCTATCTGGCCGACCCTCAAACTCATGTTTTGAAGTCCTGCTCCAATACCTCAGCATATGGTATTATTTGGAAAAGGACCATTGCAAATAAAATCAGTTCAAATTTATACTGGAGTTGGGTTAGTATACTAATTATGCCTAATGTCCTTAGATAAAGAGCTCCAGGGAAAAAGACAGTTGCTTACAGAGGGAAGTACCTTCCACAAGCCAAGAAAACCTTGAGCCACTAGAGCCAGAAGAAAATCGTGGGGCAGATTCTGCCCCCACAGCCCTCTGAGAGAACCAACCCTTTGCAGTCATTGATTTCTGACTTCTAGTTGCATATTTATGAGATAAAGAATTTCTGTTGGTTAAGTCATATACTTGGAGGTCTTTCTAGAAATGTTTTTCAGTATTTTATGGGTTTTGCTTTCATAAGTGTTGAAATTTTTCATATTTTCTAAGTAGTATAAAGAAAAGCTTTTTCTATACGGTCATATCATAGTCAATCACTTTTACCAAAGTTTTTTATTAAATTTAATTTTGGAGGTTTGACACATTTTTTTGAATATTCTCTGTGGTTATAAATCTTATAGAAAATTAGTTATGAGAAATGAAAGAATCTAAAGGTCACCCTACCATCTCATTTTACAGATGATTCATCCGGGAGCTTCAACATCATGCTTTCAACATTATGAAAGGAAGGAAAGCCCTGGCAAATTCTACCCCATCTTCCCAGAGCAGCCATTCCTTCTCCTTCTCCTTCCCTTTCTCCTTCTTCTCTCCCACTCCGTCTTCTTCTTCTCCCATTCCCTTTTCCTTCAGTACTGAGGAGTGAATTCAGGGGCTTTGCACTGAGGTGCATCCTCGGGGTCTCTTGGAGTTGTTATATTGTCCAGGCCTGACTCAAACTTTGAACTCTTCTGTCTCTGCCTGGCAGAGTGCTAGGATTACAGGTGTGTGCCACTATTCTTGATTTTCTTAGAGCTTGTTAAACCAAAACTCAGATGGTTCAACAAGTAGATATGATTTAACGTTTGGAAATAATTATAACAATATAATAGCATCAACAACTTATCAAAATCCAGGTCATTTGTAAGGTTCTTTACATGGACTATCATCACCCTTTATTTGTATACCAACCATCTGAGACACAGTTGTTGAAGATTACTGACCTTTGCATAGAACTGGAACATCTGTCTTTTTACTCTATGAGAAGATTCTACTAACAAGTCCATTTTAATTTACCAAATGCCTCATTAGGGTTGTGTTTCTTTCAGTTACCATGATTCTTGCTGTGTTCTAAATGATTAAAATTTTAATCCAAATTTTTTCTACAAAGAGCAGATTTCTTATCACTGCTCCTATCCAAAATACAACATAATAATAAAAAGACCTGACAAGAATTTAAAAGGTTTTGTTGGTCGTGTTTGAATGCCTATCAAGAATATTTGCATCTAGAGTCAGAGTCCTTTTGACAGGATTTGCACATTGCCTGCCTGATCCACCCTGGTATTTGAAGCGCCCTCCCAACAAATGCTTGGCCAGTCCTCTGGAACAGCTTTCTAGTTGTATAAAGTTCATCCTTTTGAAAGTTTCTGCTCACATCTACCCAAGTGCCTTAGGATGAGTTAAATCTAATTAAATATTTAAAAGTAACTATTATTTGATTTATTTATCTTTTTTAAAAAGCAAAGTCTCTTCTTTTCTCTGAGCCCAAGGTCCTTAAGCATTTGTCATCTGAACCCATTCTCCTTCCTGGACTCTACCTCTAAATGCGATTCTTTAGGGCCATCCTAATATCTCAGTGGTTTAAAGCACCTACAAACAAGCACAAGGGCCAGAGGTTTGATCCCTGGGCCTGCCATGCTGGTCCTGATGCCGGGGCACGCTGAGATGGCAATTGCATCTGGGTGAGGTGGTGTGAACCTGTAATCCCAGCTCTTGGGAGACTGTAAACAGGCAGATCACTATGAATCTGATCTAGTAGTGAGACCCTGNGTACCCTGTAAGCCCTTCCCCCCAAAATACAAAACACAAATAAATAAATAAAATAAATGTAATTCTCTTTGTCAATATCCCTCTTAAAATGTGTTCCTGAATAAAGTGGTCAGGAGTGATGCAAATTCTTCAAAGGAGATCATTATAATTAATTTTTTGTAATAGTTATACTGCAAAATTAATAGTCTCCATTTCCACTGCATTTGGTCCCAATTCTTCCACTAATTTTTCCATCCTAGTAAACAGACCCATGACTTATCCAATTGATCCAGCCAACACCTGCACATTACCCTTGCTTCCTTGCCCTTAAGTAATCCTTGTGCTGTCCCATCTGTTCTTCTTCAAATAATATCATCTTTAGCAATACCACTCCAACTAAGCCCCATCATCTCTTTCCTGGGCTGGTGGAATGGCCTTTATACTTCTCTTAGAATTTCCTCTTTAGCCTCCTATTAATATATTCTTCACACAGGTACCAGAGCAATCTGCTTAAATTTTAAATCTGATTCACTGATTCCATATTTAAACCTCTCCAGCAACCTCCAATTGGCACTTAGACAAAATCCAGTCTCTCTTGCTCTGACCCACAAGGTCTTGCGAGACACAGTGCCACCTTCCCCTCTCTGCTTTCCTCTTCGCTTCCCTCCTCCGCGCTAGCCATGTGTTCTTCTTTCCTTAAAAACAATTTCATTGTGCATATTTATGGTACACAATGTTACATTATGGGATATATAAATAATAAAAATATTACTAAAGATGTAAATTAAAATATCTATTACCTTTCTTTCTGTTTCTTGAATGCATCAACCTTCTCCTTTACTCAAGGCCATTTCCTACACATGACACGTTCTTTACTTTTTCTTTGCCTGGCTGTTACTTCAATTCATTTGTGTTCAAAGTTTCATCTATTCAGAAAGTCCATCTTTCATTATTGTATACAAAATATAAACCCCTCCTCCTATAGGTTCCTTTTGTTTCTTTACTCTGCTTTATTTTTATTCCTTGCACTTACCACCAGCTACCACTCTATGTTTATTTGTTCAATTCTGTCTGTATTGCTAGAATGTTAGCTCCATCATGGTGGGAAATTTATGTCTTCTTTTCTACCTGAAAATACTTAACATGAACACAGACACTACTAACTTCCTGTACAAAACATTTGTTAATGAATGAATTATCAAGTGATGAACTGTATTAGGCATGGAATGAGGTGATCTTTAATCCTTTTTCTTTTCTAAGTCTCCTCAATGACTTAAGGGTTTTTTTGTTTTGTTTCTGAAGTTTGTTTTTTAAATAATTTTATTGAGAAACCAATAGCAATGAGACAGTTTCAAAACCGATTAGTAGGACAATTTCAATAATTAATACATTGCAT
>NDGN011557600.1:1443-28563 GCA_002564285.1 Tympanoctomys barrerae | reverse complement strand
CCCCCCCAAAAAAAAAACAACTTGGCCTAATAATCCTGTAGGAGAAGGTGAAGTGCCAAGTTTATATATGAAGACTAGGCATGGTGGTGCAAGTCTGTAATCCCAGTGCTGGGGATGCTGAAAACAAGAAGATCACTATATGTCCAAGCTATATAGTGAGACCCTATACCAAATGCATTTTAAAAAAAAAGTTTATACAAGATAAGAAGTGGCCTTGTGCAGTGGTACACACCTGTAATCCGAGCACTCAGGAGGCTGAGGCAGGAGAAATGATGCAAGTTTGAGACCAGCCTGGACTACAAAGTGAGCTCAAGTACAGCCTGAACTGCATAGCAGGACCCTGTCTCAAAGAGAGAGAGAAAGAGCGAGAGAGAGCAAGAGAGAGCGAGACAGAGAGCGAGAGAGTAGTATATTGAATGCTAACACAATGCACCTGGTATTAGGCAGCAATGATTCTACTAGTTGTAGCCCTGAGAGGCCTCTGTGCTCAAGGTACATGGAGAGTCAATCTGAGGGTCACCCTGCAGGGTTTCATAAAGATGTTTTAATTGATAAGAGGCTATGCCTAGTTTAGGACAGATCCAATTATTATCTCCTAAAACTTTTGGAAATCAAAATCAACAGGAGATCTACTATTTCGATTTTCTTCAGGTCTCACCACCTGTTTCATTAATGAAGTTCCTAAACGATGGGGGAGGAGCAGCGACACAGTTCAGCAGCAGAGCACCTGCCTGACCAGCATCAGGTCCCGAGGGATTTAAAAGCTTTTGGCCTTTGTACAGTTCCCTATAATAGGGGAAGAACTAATGGTAGATACAAGCATTTGGGGGACTTGGCCAGGTCCCTGATAGATCATGACTAGGTTGAGGCCAGTCTGGGCTCCACAGTGAATTTGAAGCCTGCCTGATGTGAACTTGTCTCCAAAATACGTCCCCAAACAAACAAATAAAACAAGGCGTGGAAAGGCAGGCCGCAAGGATGTGTACCTAGAGTGAAGTGACTGCTGTGTGCTGGCTTTTCAAACTTGGTTGGGTCACCTGCCCTCTTTAAGCCTTAGGCCAGGGAGATAGCTCAGTGGTCTAAGCGCCTTCCTGGCAAACTCAAGGACCCAGGTTTGATCTCCCGTGCCACATGCCAGCCACTCCTGTAATCCTAGCACTGGGGAGGCTGAGACAGGAGGATCACTATGAGTCTGAACTGTACCAAATAAAATGGTCCCATAGGCCCTTCTTGTAGCCACAGTGAGCTCCACTTCACTAGGAACAAGAGTGTTTCCCTGATGGTCACAGTCAGGCTGCAAGGCAGGTCAACCACCCAGCAATGTCTTTATAAAGAACCACAACCCCCCATCTCTGTTCAACCAAAAACCCAGAGCAGGGTAGGTAAGAGGGGTCAGGCTTTGTGGCCTATGTCACACTGGGCTCTGGGGACTGAGGCCTGGCCTAGGCTCTAAACACTAAGACTACTCTGTAAAGCAGGTGGGGGCAAAGTGGGGGGACGCTCCCTTTTTTTCAGTACTAGGGGCCTTTGCACTGAGCTACATCCCAGGCTTTTTTCCATTTCTTATTTTGAGTCAGGGTCTCACTAAGTCAGTAAGTTGCCCAGGCTAGGCTTGAACTTGTGATCCTCCCACCTCTGCCTCCTAGACGTGGGACAAGTCTTAAAAGCTCCAAAACTACTTTGTCCAATAGGGTAGCCTCTGGATACTAGAGGCTATTTAATTAAAATTTAGAAAATTTGTATACAAGTTCCTTGACAGGCAAGCCACACTGCTCTGCTCAAGATCCAGGTGTGAGTTGTATGATGATCAGACCACGAGAGTGTCTACCACTTCTGTCACCACCAAGAGTTCTATGAGCCCCTTCCTGCCAACCTCTGGTGCCCACGGCCCTGTTAGCTGGGTCTTCCTCAGAACACCAGTCATGCAAGCAGCTTCTCTACAAGATCAAGGTTCTCCAGGGGCCTGCCCAGATGTGTCTGGCAAGTGCTGGATGAGAAGCTCCAGTGCGATTCTAACGGGTCTCCAGGCCTCCTCAGTGCCTCAGCAACTTCACTCATGCGCACTGCATACATCATTTCTGCATGGTATGGAGCCCTCGTGCTCAAAGCACCCAGAGGGTGAGCTATCCTTGGACTGGGTGCCCAGGTGGCTTCTCAGGCAGGGCCCACACCACCCGGCCTGCTAGGACACATGCAGAACAGGGGCTCCCACCTGTCCTGTCCTTCTGGTGACAGCAGCTCCATTTGTCCCCACGGAAGACACCAGGGTGATAGGAAGCCAGCAGGCTGACATTGTTGATGCTCACTTTCCGTAGTGCAGACAACCACTGGTTCAACTCGTTTACACACTGTGGGGACAGCACCGTCACCATGCCTGGAAGCCATCCTTCCAGCCTGCAGCTCCCCCTGTCCTTCCGTGGCTCTGAATCCATGGCGATAGCCTGGTGAAAGGAGCCCCCAGGCAACCCAGCTCCTGCCTGCTGCATGTGGTGGCCTTGCTGTCACCTGTTCTCTGTGGATCTGGACTCTGACCCAAAAGGGCAGCCCTAGCAGTCAGAGTCCTCCAGAACCAGTGACCTTCTTTCCACAAGCTTAGGACTGTCATTCTTGCGCCTTCCTGTCTGTTCTTTGTCCTTGTCCTTGTCCCAGATACACAGATACACCTGCCTCATCCCTCACCATGTCACTGTTCTGATGCCACCTGACAGAGGTCCTCCCTACTTACCCTAAGGTGGCAGCCCCTTCTAAGTCCCCTTTGGCCTCTTCCAAAGAGCTTGTGGGGCTGAAGCAGGAGGATTATCCCAAGTTCAAGGCCAGTGTGAACTACATGGTAAGCTGAAGCTTGCCCTGAACTACATAGTGAGACCCAAAACCAAACCCCAGTCTATCTTCCCTCCTCAGATATAAGCTTCATGAGAGAAGGACTCCACCACTGCATCCCTCACCTAGAATTGTGCTCAGAACCTAGCATCTTCTTCATATATTTGTATGTGCATGCATACACACATACAGCGGTGCCTCACTTCCTGAACATAATTTATTCCATGATTCTGAAGAAGAGGACCAATTAGTGTTTGTGCGGGGAAGATGGCTGTGGTCATGTTTGTCACCAGATGCAGTTTGCAAACCAAATCAAAATGTTGCCCAACACTTCTGTTTGTAAACCAAGTTATTCACAAACAAGATCATTTGTGAATTAAGGTCCCACTGAATATGCAGAATCTGCCCAAAAATGTACACACACTTCAGCAGTTCACCATACTAATAAATGTCTGGGGCCAGGAGTGGTGGTGCTCGCCTGTAATCACAGCACTCAGGAGGCTGAAGCAGGAAGATCGCTGAGTTTGAGATCATCCTGAGCTCAAGGCCAGCCTGAACTGCAAAGTAAGACCCTGTCTCAAAATGATAAAAGTAAATAAATAAATGTCTGGAAACTAACAGCCACCACTTTGAGCACCTCTTACAATTATAAAGGCCAAAGGTAACATGTATTAATTTCATCTCAATAAATTTAGTATTAAAATATCTATATATTTTTTCTTGATGTATACATTTTTTGGCAGACTCTATATACATAACACATACATTCCTTGTTTTTTGTTTTTTGTTGTTTGTTTTTTGGCTAGCTCAGAATGCCTTCAGGGCAAGTTTGGCTGGCTTGATTTCTGGGGATCCAACCACAGCAACCTGAGCCAGACTGCTTTGTTGAAGCAGCCACTTAAAGAACTGAGTTAAGGGGCAGGCCCCCACATTCCTTGTTTAAAAACTGAGTTTTGGGTTTTTTGTTTTTTTTTTTTAATTTTAGTACAGGGTCTACTGGGTCTCACTACGTAGATCAGACTTGTAATGATCTGTCTGTGTTCAGCCTCCCAAGAGCTGGGATTACAGGCGCTCGCCACCACGCCCAGTCTCAATCTCTGCCTCAATGCCAGGGCAGGCGCAGGGGCAGGGCCAGCACAGCCGACCGGGAAACAGGCACTTTAGTCCACCAGCCCTAAAAGCTGAGTGCTTGGGGCTGGTGAGATAGCTCAGCAGACTAAAGCGACTGCTTAGGCAAGCTTAGGCAAGCACCTCTCCAGCCCTGCTTCCAGGGCCCCCCTCCAGCCCTGCCCCTAGGGCGGGCTGAGTAGGCCACAAAAAACAAACAACAACAACAACAAAAAAAAACCCTGAGTTCTGTTCCAACAATCAGGTCACTGATGAGGACCAATGAGGACCCATGAATGTGGACCTAAAAGAGGAACTGTCTATAGTACATACATTACAATATTCAGAACAAAGAAATGGTCAAAGTGAACTCCAACTTGATGATTTTGCTTTTGCTTGCCTATCTCTTACATGCAGTACAGTAATGTACAACAACATAAAATTGTCAGCAAAAATTACAGCTCTGTAAAAACAAAGTACAAAGAGGACATTAGCTATAAAGATGTACAAAAAAAAAAAGGTCATAAATATGAACAGCATGCCTCAGTTGAAAGTCTGAACAGCTGTTCAACCAACAGGTTGTTCAACAAGAAACATCTGTATTTGTGCACATGTGCATGTGTATGCTTTTGGGTGAGGAGCTAGAACATGCTAAACATGTTCTCTGCTACTGAACTATATCCCTAACCTTCAAATTTCTGTTTTTCAGTACTGAGGATAGAACCCAGGACCTTTGTACTACAGCTATATCTCCAGCCCTTTTTTATTTCTTTTTACTTTGAAACAGACTCTTGTTAAACCACCAAGTTGCTCGGGTAGACTCAAACCTATGATCCTCCTACCTCTGCCTTCCAGAGTGCTGGGATCACAGGCCTGCACCACCCTGCCCGGCTCAATGGATACTTTTAAATGAATGAATACAGCCTGCAGTGCTGGCCCCGCCACCCAGGGCACGCTGAGAGGGCAACTGAGACTGGGTGTGGTGCGCACACCTGTAACCCCAGCACTTGGGAGGCTGGAAAACAGGAGGATCACTACAAGTCTGATCTGTGTAGTGAGACTCTGGAGACCCTGTACTACATAAATAAGAAATTAAATTAAATTTAAAAATGAATAAGAACAGTAATGAACATATCAGCAGGGTATCAGAGCAAGCACAAGAGTCCCACACAAGTGTATATGTGTGATTGTTACATGCTAGTACACACACAGAAACATACTGGCTTGGCTATTCGGAAGTACAATTTCCCACATAAGTGCCACATGCAAACTCCAAATCACAGGGACACATGCATTCATGTCAAAGACTACTCCCACCCACCTGCACACACAACACAGGGTCGGAGACTGGCTCCTCCCCCGGATGCCCCACTCTGTCCCACCTTGCACTGCAGGTAGGCGGTCTGCGGTCGGCCCACGTCATCTGTGTAGATGACCTGCATGACATGTGAGCTGCCGAAGCTCTTCTCCTCCACCTTTTCAGCTGCACGGATGTTGGCCAGCTTGATGAAGGTGCTTTTCTGGGGTGAGCAGGAAAGGGGTGACTCAGGGCAGCTCCACTTCCTGCCTCTGGGCATCAGCCTCCCCTTCCCTAGCAGCATAAGGCTTGGCTGAGGACCGAGAGTGCTCAGGAGCGACCTCAGCCAGGACACAGCCATGAAAGACGGTGACCAGGCGCCGGGAGGAGTGGAGGAGCCAGCCCAGATGGTCTGAACTTTGGAACAGCAAAGAACAATGGGTTTTCTCCCCAGGGCTCCAAACCCAGCCTGCACCAGGTCTGGGACCTGGTCTGTCTGTCCCTATGCACTGACTAAATTTCCAATTGGCCTCTGCATTCCCAGGCTTTCCTACAGTCACTGTTAAAAGGAATGAACCCCAACTGAAACAGGGAGATGATGTGGATCTAAACACCCACCTTCCTGGGGGGCCCCCAACTTGCCAAAGACAAATCAATGCCCCCCCCTGCCACCCTCTCCATTTTTTTTTTTTTTTGTGGGGCTGGGGGGTCAAACACAGGACCTCCAATATACTAGGTAAGCACTCTCCCACTGAGCTTTAGCCCTAGCCCCTCACCTTGCCTTTATTTATTTATTTATTTAGACAGAATCACTTTGTATTTCAGGCTGGCCTCAAACTCACAATCCTGTTTCAGCTTCCCAAGTGTTGGGATTACAGGCAAGCACTATCACACTGGGCATAAAGAATTTGGTAACAGAGCTATAGACAGAATAACCTGTAGCTGTGATAGTTAGTGCCCCATCATCATAAGTATACAGACTTTTGGGAATCTTGGTAAAACAATCTGTGACTCAGACAAGATGATCTTTGCAATCCCTTCCACCACCAGCATTTGGTGATTCTACACTCCTGCCTCTTCCAGGAAGCCTTCCCTGGTTGCCCCAGGCTTCCTCCTTACTCTGGCAATGCTGTCCAGCCTGGCCACTGTCTGGGTCCTTGTTTACTACTGCACCTTGCATGCCACAAAACTCCAAGGCTCCTGAGCCACCAAGTAGTCTCAGGATCCCAACCAGCAGGCAGCAGCATTATGGGTAGAACCAGATGCGGTCACGTGACCACACATCTTCGAATGGGGATTAACACCAGCAATCTGGAGAGGTGGGCTTCCCCTGGTAGCAGCAAGGGCCCATCCTGGGGAGGCCCAGCTCAGAGTGGACATGACACAGTGTCCCAAGTGTCCTGGTCAAGCTGTTTGACTGGCTGTCACAGATGGACAGTTAGGGGCTGGAATTAAAAAATGCCTATGTGGCAAGACCTTTCAGTCCTGGAGCATGGAACATGTAAACACAACCCTAGGGGGTCTCCTGAAAGAAGCTGTGCTCCTCACCTAGGGGGACCTCCAGGCTGGCTCCTCAAGGTGACAAGCTCCTTCACCTCCCCCTGTGCCACACTCAGGTGGACACCGCATCCCCAGGGCCTGGATTCCTAGATACAGGTAGCCCAGAAAGAGGTCTCCAAACCTTCTCGGGGGCAAAGAGCTCAAAAGGGAGCGGCCCGGGGGACACAGCAGCTCCAATAATCCCACCTGTCCATCTGGTATTATGCGCCAGGCCTCCGCTGAGATCGTCTCATCCCAGTGTCAGCAACGCACGCACAAAGTAGGGGCCCTTTTTACATTTACAGAGGAGACGCTTTCCCTGTGTACCTACATCTGAGGACAGCTTCCATCCTGACCCACCTTGGAGCTGGACGTCTTGGCAAAGCTGAGGGCTTCAGTGGTGAGGGAGAAGTGCAGCTTCTTGAAGGAGGAGGACGTGAGGGGGCCCTTACCCTTGGTCCTGTGGATGAAGAGGGGCCCCTCCTTCACCAGGGGCGCCTGCAAGCTCAGCGTCCGCAGCTGTTCCAACTCTGAGGGCGGAGGAGGGAGGTCAGAATGAGAAAGGAGGGCAGGGCCACTGATGGAAGAAGCAAACTTGGGGCGTGAGGCCAAGAGTGGTGGGCAGTGATGGGCAGAGCTATAGGCCAAGTCCAAGCAAACCTGAGACGAGTGGAGCGTGAGCTAATGGAGTAGGGCTGCGCGGCTACACAGGCAGGCACTCACCCTCCTTCTCCCCTATGTCCACAAGCTTAGTGATAAAGTCCTTCAGCTGTGCCACACCCTGGCGCACGGTGGGCTGTAATGGCTCCATCCAGGCCTCTTTGGCCCTGGAAACTGGAGCGTCCATGTTGCCCACGTTCTGGACCGCCTGTGGGTGACAGCCAGAAGGACCAGGCTTTGTGGGTGCACTGCAGCCTTGCTGTAGAGATGAGGCAAAGGCGGCAGGGTCTCTGCCCATGGGCATATCCCCAGGTCCACAGAAGATCAGGAATCAACGGATCATGGCACTGAGGCCTTCAATGGGATAGAGGCCTTTGGGGCACAATCTATGGCCTTCCTCTACAAGTTTTGGTTTATTTTGTGGTACTGAGAATTGAACGTAGGAGCCTTGCATTGAACTACATCTCCAGCCCTTTTAATTTTTATTTTTTGACAGTCCCCCAGCAAATTGCCCAGGCTTGTGATCCTCCTGCTTCAGACTAGCAGAGTGCTAGGATTACAGCTGTCCACGCTTCCCAGTTCCTCTACAGCTTTAATACCAGAATGCTGTATTAGGGACCCCACTCTGGTGCTGGCTGAAGAGTCCACAGACTCAGGCTGGAAGACCTGGATTTACCAGATAGGCCTAGAGTGACCAACATCTCCTCGGGAGTCTGTCCCCTAATCTCTGAGAAAGGCTCAGTGAATGGAACCATGAGAAAGCCTTGTGAACTATAAAATGCAGTTCCAGGTAAGGCCTTTGCGGAGCCAGCCAGGGTCACAGCAGTCCAGCCCAAGCCCCGATACACTAAGCAGCTGGGCATCCAAACCAGATCCACAGGCCCGCACCTTGGCCAGCAGGAGCAGAGTGCGGCTGGTGCGGGCGTCTGCATGGCGCTCACGCAGGTGGAAGAGCTTGGGTGACATGATAGCAGGAGAGAAGAAACGCAGGCACAGGAAGCTTGTGACGGCTACGAAGGGCACGTTCTGGAAGGGAGGGGAAACAGGAACTGGAATCCTCCAGGTCCGGGCTCCTGCCAGCACCCTCCCCGCCTTTCTGCATGACCCCGGCCCTAACTCTCCTTTGGAACCCTTTGCTCTTTCTGCCCCAACCCCGCCGGCAGGGGGTGCACCTCATGCTGGGTGTCTGGGAACCGCTCGCGCACGCGCTTGAACAACTGGCGAAAAGTGGCGCGGACGACTGCTGGGCATGCGCGAACCGAGCGGCACAGTGCACTCAGGAGCGCCCCCAGGTGAGTCCGCAGCGTCAGTGCGCTCTGCTCCAGAACCTCGGCCTCGCTTTGAGGACGATGCAGCCCGGAGCACCTGCGCGCGCCGGAGTGGAGGGACAGAGGCGCGAGGTCAGCACCCACACATACGTCGCGGGAGTCAGGAGCTCCCGGGGACGCATACGCTGAAACATAGCAGCCGAAACATGGACATGGACAACGCACAGGTGGGCAAAGCAACGACAGGTAAACCCAGGCAGAAAGCCATAAGCACACACTTGCAGATCAATCTGATTGTGCCCCCCACCCCCGCGGCCTCACCCTACATCCTTAACTTCTACTTTGCTGGGGTCCAGCTCCACGTATTTCTTCTCTTCGAACACCCTGTCAATAATGGGGCCCAGGACGCCGTGCAGATACCGCATTCCCGCCACCTGGGGGCCACCACGAACCGCACTCATCAGTGTCCCGCCTGCCCTGCACATCACCTCTCAGCAGCCAGCACCACACGCACCATCTGCCGGCATTGTCTCCCCCCCCCCCCTCCCGGACAGGTACACAACCAGGTGCCTCAACAAGGTGCTTCTCCACAGTGAATGAAACCCTTGGCCTTCAAAGGCCCCGGACACTGCAACGGAAGGGGCCTCGCTGCATCTCAGTGTCCTCATCTATAAGGACAGGATGCCATTTACCATGCACCTCACCTTCAGAAAAGACTCCATGGACTTTGAGGCCAGAGAGTTGCTCCGGAACAGGGTGTTGGCCTCACCTACAAGCAGAGAGGTGATCAGCAGGGGGCTGGGCAGGATTCTGAGGGATGTACAAGGGTAGACCAGCTAATTGGTCTGCGTCCATGGACTGGGGATGTAGCTCAGTGGTAGTTTGTCTAGCATGCACAAGGCCCTGAATTCAATCCCCAGTACCACAAAAATAACAAAAATAAAGGACGTCCTCAGCATCCCATACCATCCCACCTCTGCCCCTTCTCTTTGCCCACCTCATTCCTAGGGGCACCATCAGCTGTTAAAAAGACCCCTCCCCCTGCCTGGGACAGTTCCCCGCCTCACTGGTGCGACCCAGCTCCAGCTGAAAGAGCAGATCCAGAAATTCCTTGGCCAGCCCCTGCCCCAGGAAGAGCTTGAGCAGGTTGGTGGCCACCTCCTGGCGGCACTCGGTGCTGGTAGTCTCCTCGATGACTGGGATCAGCAGCCCTGAGCCCTGCAGGAGGCAGCAGGGAGAGAAGCAGGCCCTGCTTGAGGACCACAGAGCACCACAGGAAGGGGACGGGCCATGTGCCAACACCTTACCAGGCCTAGAACTCAGTTTACTACTCTGAAGAATGGGTTCAGAAGGACAGAGAGGGCAGGTCCACTGGTCTTGGTTCCTCTTCCCACCTGCCCCCCTCTTCCCCCTTACCTGGGTGCCCAGCTTCACCTCCTGGCACAGCAGCTGTACCAGGGGCTGGTAGCAGCCAGAGGACAGCACCGTCTCATCCCGCAGCCGAACCTCCAGCTGCAAGGAGCCCAGGTTGCCCCTGGAATGGGCAGCCTGTGACCTCTCCACCAGGGACCTAGGCTGCCCTGGCCAAGCCCCTTCTCACTGTCCTGGACCTCTGCCCCTCCAGCCAGAATCTAAGCATCTCTTCCTGCCCTCCAGATACCCTGGTCTTTCTCTATCTGGAAGGTCCTTCCTGCCTCAGGGTTCATGGAAACTCCATCTATTTTCAAGGTTTGGCTCCCTGTTGCCTCCAGACGCCTGTGGACTCCAAGTTTGACACCAGTTGGTTTGCTAGGCTGCCTGACCTTGGATCTATAAACACCCGAATGGTGGGAGTAGCTCAGTGGTACAGTGTTTGGCTTGGACAGACGCAGCCCTGGGTTCCATCCTAAGAATGCAAAAATAAGCTTCCAGGGCTAGGGAGATGGCCCAGTGGCATAAGCACCTGCCTGGGAAGCGTACCATCCAGAGTTCAATCCCTGGTACCAAAAAAAAACAAAAAAAAAACGCTCCCAGATAACACTTTCCTGTATACACTTTCACCAGGATGGTTTCCAGGGCATGGTGGTACACACCTGTTGCCACCTCACCTGAGGAAGCTGAGACAGAAGGATCTCAAGTTCAAGCCTAGCTTAGGCAATTTAACAATTTAATTTAGTGAGACCCTATCTCAAAATCAGAAAACCAAGGAGGAGAGATTGAGTATAGTAGTTCCTCGTTATTTTGTGGTTCAGCTTTCATGGACTCAATTGTTTTTTGGGTTTTCAAAAAATATTAATCTAAATTACTTATCAGGGATTTTTTGTTATATCATGGGATTTTGCAGTACCATCCAGTATACATATGTTGTTAAAATTATGTAGGTTTATGAGTTTATAGAATGGTTAAGAACATTAGAAGTGTTTTTAAAAGTGTGGGAAAGGTTTGAGTGTTGGAAGGGTTTCTAAAGCCTTAAGATATAAATAGTAAAATATAACGTTGCTACTTTGCCAATTTTCACTAATCATGGAGGTGTCTAGAATGTAACCTGTACAATAAGTGAGGACTGCTGTACTGAAAGAAACAAGAAAGGAAGGAAGGAGGGGAAGGAAAGGAATGAATAAGGGAGGGGATGAAAGGGATGAATAAGCCAGGAAATCTGAAGTTCAGGGAGGCTAAGCAACCCGCCACAGCAGATCTAACTGGCAGGCTTCCTTGCTCTCACCTATCTGGGTACCCAAGACTATCACTTCCCACAGCCCGGTGCACTGCAGGCGTCAAGGTGGCCCTGGGCCCTCTTCAGAGCACATACTTCCTGCCACCTGTCCATCCTTAAGGATGCAATGGGGCCCTGGGGCATTTTGCAGGGAGCCAAAACCAAACCACCTAAGGGGACATGGGGACACACAAGCAGGCCAATGTTTTCAGTGTGCCTCAAATATTGCAGGGTCATTTTTATACCGAGAAAGCCTTTATCTGAAATTAAGGGGTTTTTGTTTTGTTTCACAGTTCTGGGGACTGAACACAGGGCCTCATACATGCTTGGCAAATGACCCCCTGTCCTTTAATAAAATTTTAAGACAGGGTCTTGCTAAGTTGCATGGGCTGACCTTGAATTTGTGAGCCTCCTGCCTCAGCCTCTAGAGTGGCTGGGATCACAGATCCATACCATTACTTGGCTTGAAATTTAGTTGGGTGTCCTGTCTTTCACCTGGCTGCCCTGTTCCAGAGAAATCCTGAGGAAGGTGTGTCAGAGCCACGGTCAGAGACACTGACCATGAGGATGAAGCCCAGGTTCTGAGGTCTGCAGGGGAGCCCTGCCCGGAAAGTGTCTGGTACTTGTTCTAGAACCTGTCTGAAGACAAGAAGCAAACCAGTGTGGTCCTAGAACTCAGTGGACAATGCTGACAGAAGGGAACTATGGGAAAGATGAGGGCTGCAGGAAATAAAGGGCTCTATGCCTGACCCCAGCCCTCATCCATCAGCAGCCAGCTCTCAAGCCTAACTCTTCACCCCGAGACCCATTGCCAAGCCATGCACTCACTCAGCCCGCTGGCTCTTGGACTGGTCAGGCTGCAGCCGGAACCAGCCCTCCTCCTGCTGGGCTGCACATACTTTCTGGACATTGACCACCACCTGCAGGCAAGGTAGATGGAGAAGGGGCTCAGGTCTCTTCCTTGCATGGGCTGCTGACCCCATAAGGCAGAAAGGCACCTTCCAAGAGTCCCTGAGCACAGGCAGCAGTGAGGGACAGCTGGTGGTTCTAAGAGCCCCCAGGCTTCCTGAGGATGCCCACTGGGGCAGGTACAGCCTGGTGATAGGTGGGGGTGTTGCTTACTTTGCCCAGAAAGTCATTTCGGCTGACCAGGTCCCAGTCCCAGGCCTCCACACATAGCACATCTGTGGCACCCTCCTCCAGCTCAAATTCAAACATCTCATTCCAGCGTGGGTAGCAGGACTTCTTTACCACCTGCCAGGAGAGGTTGGTGGGAGTAGGTTCACTCCACCAGGCTCCCTGGGCCAGGTAACAGCAGAGCCTCTGAAATACCTCCCCTGGATCTGCCAAGAGTTCACCCATTTCACAGAGAAGCAATTTCATTTTATTTATTTTTATTGGTTGATTGATACTGGGGATCAAACTCAGGACCTTGTACTTGCCGGGCAGGTGCTTATGCCACTGAGCTAGCTCCCCAGCCTTTATTTTTTTGAGACAGGGGCTCATGATGTACTTCATGCTGGCCTTAATTCACTACATAGCCCAGACTGGCCTTGAACTCATGGTGATTCTCTTGCCTCAGTCTCCTGATTGCTGGGATTATAGGTGTGTGCCACCCAGCCCAGCTTTAGATGGAGGATATGAGGCCCACAGCAGGGAAGAGCTTGTCCAAGGGCACACAACAAAAGAGCAACTCCACTGAGAACCTAAATCTCGATCTCCCTCCCAACTGTACCCATCATCCAGCTTGTTCCTACAGAGCAGGAGGCTGTTGGACTTTGGGGGTTACACCCACACCAGCTGTCTCCACCTCTCCCTGCCTCTCCAGCATGGCTAGGGAAGGCTCAAGCCAGCAGGGCACCTCTGTAAGACCACTGTTCCAACCTGATCCCTGACCTTGCAGGGCAGCAGGAGGAGGTGCCAGGAAATGAGCAGTAGGACAGGGCCGGGCAAGGGTCCCCAGGCCTCTCACCGAGGTTTCCTGTGTCCGGCCATTGTAGCGCACTCGGACAAAGGGATCCGATGCACCATTCCGGTCCTTTGGAGCTAGGTCCCTGGTGGCAGGAGGGGGACAGCAGGTCACCCATTTGTCACTTGGAGCCCCTGGCAGTCTCCTCATCGATGCAATGGAGAAGATGATCCTTCCCCTGCTGAGGTCTAGTGAGGTAACAGGCTTCCAGAAAGGCCACCCCAGAAACATCCCCTGCATGGGGTGGCGGACAACAGCCTGTTGACCTTCCTCCTGCTCTGAACAGGTGACCTTTACCAAGCCCAAGTCTGCTCCCAGCAGCCCCTGCTTCAGGACCCTCAGGAAGAACAGCACATCCTACTTCCCTTCCCATATTTTAAATTTTAATTTTAAGCTGCTCATCTACATTTCTTCCCCACCTCCCACCCCACACTGGGACCTAAACCCAGAGCCTTATACACCGAGCTATAGCCCAGCCCTCATGCACTAAATCTTCAAGCTGTTCAGGCTAGGCTGGAACATGTGATCCTCCTGCTTCAGCCTCCCTGAGGACTGGGATTATAGCTGTGTACCACCAAGATGGCTCCCTCCACCCCCTTAAAACTGCCCAAGAAGCTGAGGCTGCAGCTCAGTAGTACAGAATTCACAGCAAATGAAATTTCTTAGCTCTCCCAGAAGGATGCAGGCAGGACTCAGGGCATGAGTCCCTCTTCTAAAGAGAGGCCAAGGCTGCTAGGAGGAGGCAAGGCCAACCAGCCATGATTTGCCCGACAGTCCTGATGGGGAGAGCACTGGAGCGCCTGGGGGGAAGAAACTGCAGAGCTGGGGCCTAGCAGTATGCAGTGCGCATGCCCAGGCCCCAGATGCTCTGGTGCCAGGCGAGGCTGAGCGCTGGGAAATGGAAGGCTGGGCTGGCAGGAAAGCCCGGGGGCGGGATTGCCACATGCCCAAGCTCCACCCCTGGGGGGTGGAGATGACACAGGTACCCAAGGCATCCATCACCCAGCCCACACCCTGAATTTGTAGAAGAGACATCTCCCCCCTCCCAAATAGGGTGACCACTCAGGTTGAGGGGCAGTGGTTCCTGGGGTGCTGGCTGGGAAGGAGTCCAGGGAAGGGGTCTGGAGCCAGAAGGGAAGCTACCTCACAGGGAACGCATGACTCACACCCAGAGCTAGACAGGAGTGGGGCTGCAGCTAAAAATATCCTGGGCCAGGGCCTGTCACAGGTGACTCAGGCCCACAGCACCATGGAAGCCACCGGCCAGAGATTTTCAGCTACTCTTTTCACCCTGAAACCCACCAAGGATCTGTACATGTGTGTGCACACACAATCTTACACACACACACACACCCCAGGGCCAAGTACACACTGGAGTTAGCTCAAGGGAAGGCAGTGGAGCTGTATTCACACAGCTCAGGGTCCCCTGTGCCCCCTGCCCCATGCTCTGCAGCTCCACCATCCATCAAAACTGTATCCCCTCCCCAAAGGCCACATCAGCCCTGAACAGGACACGCCTGAGTCAGCACAAGCTCTTCAGGCACTGGGGGGGGAGGGGGATGGGGGGAGGGATGGGGGGTGGAAGAGACCTGGTTGAAGCCGGGGCCTTTGACACAAGCTACATCCCCAGCTCTTTTTTGTATTTTATTTTTGAGACAGGGTCTCACTAAGTAGTGCAAGTTGAGCTTGAACTTGAGACCCTACTGCCTTGGCCACTAGAGTGCTGGGATTACAGGTGTGCGCAATCACACTCGCTTCCCAGAAGAGGCCCAGGAGTGGGAGAAGCTCCCCGCACCACCACCACCTCACCTGGCCTCCAGGACAGAGCAGCACAGCCGGCGGCCCGGGGCCCCTGGCAGCACCTCCAGCCGCAGATGGATCTCACCTTGCACCTCCTCATCCGGGTCGACCTCCGTCAGGTGGGCCCAGCCGGTGAAACCTGTAGGGTTGTAGCTCAGGGGGGCCTGGCTGGTCTCGTGCACATCATCTACCCTCAGAGCTACCACCTCAGGAACCATCTCAGGAACTTCCCAAGCCCTAGTGAGTCAGAGGCTGCTACTACTGGGGAAACGGGCTCTGAATATGAGCAGCAGGAATTAGAATTTAAATCAGGGAACCCAGACCTGTACCCCACTAGCCTGCTATGCTATATGTTATGCCCTGACCCCAAGTCACCATGAGGCTGTGCTATCTGTCCTTAAGTCTTCCCGCCTTAAAAACAGGAAGACAAGCTCTCCTGGGGCTGCTGGGAGCAGGGCCTGATGCCCAGATGGGGAAGGTTCCAGAGTACCCAAGGACCAGCATCATCAGGGAGCCCAACCCTAGAGATGGGCAAGAGAAGCCTGTGGCCTAGTAGGGCCCAGGGATTGATGAATCAGTAGAACCTGCTGAGCCCCCACACCGGGCCCAGCCTCACAGACAGGAGCACACAGTAAGAAGGTTCCTGAGGCTCCACTGCAGAGCCCCAGAGGAGGCAAAGACCTGCCCAGGGCATAGAGAAAGGCAAGACGTGTCCTCTGGGAAGAATCCAGGGCACTCACTAGCCTGACTAGCACTGTCAGCCCCTTGGTCCAGGCCAAACAAGCATCAGGGTCCCAGGCAGGCTCTGATGGGGAGGGCTCCCTCCACCTCAGGAGTGGCATACATACCCCTTCCTCCATCTGTGGGACCCTCAGATCTCCCCATTAGCAGTCCCTTTTCCTCTCAGGGAGGTGCTCAATCTGAAATCTGGAGATGGTTCTTCCTGGGCTTGGGGATAGGAAGGAGGCTTTGGGCTCCCTCCTGAGGATCTTACCCTTGGGGAGTGAGGCCAGCGTGTCCCTTGTGAGGCAGACCTTGCCAATAACATCATCCCGGCTAGGGGCAGAGATAAGAGTCAGAAGGGCTCTCACCACCCCTCCCACAAGCTGTGGGCCTCCTGCTGGGATGCAGAGCAACTCCACCAACACTGGTGTAGGCTCTGGGCTGGTACAGGTTCCAGATATGACACTCGTAGCCACAGGATGGCTCTGCATTTGGACCAGCACTAGTGCCAAGCTCATGGCCTCTGGAGGCCCGGTTTGTGGTTCACGCTTCCTTCCACACACACCCATGCCTATCTGCATGCATAGGAATGAATATGGGTGCTGTGATGCATGTACCACAAATACACAATGCTGACATGCCAGCCCTCCCAGGGACTCCATTGGGAACGAGCTGGTGGGCAGAGACAGCCAGCCACCCCTGGGCCACACACCCACCTGAGAGCATCCTCATCCATGACATAGAAGGCCACAGTGTGGAAGGTGGGCGGCAAGTGCACTTGGTACTCCTCGCCCCAGAAGGGGCACAGGGTCTTCCACACAGTGGCAGTCCTGTAGGAGGGGACCTTCAGCACTTGCCCAGGTCACCCCAGCAACAACTGGCTGTGGGGCACTTTCGTTCACCCCATGATCCCACCACTGGCCATCAGCCATCAGTCCCTGCTCTTCCTCTCTGCCCTGGACAGATGGGAAGAGCCGGCCTCAGGTCACAGGACAGGACAGTTGAGCAGCTAGGACTACATGCCTGGCCCCTAGCTTCACCCAGCTCTGGCCAAATCTGCAAGACCAGATTGTAATGCACGGGACTCAGTAGGACATGTGGGTGGGGAAGCAGAAGCCACCATGGCCCAGAAGAGGCTCGGGGGCCACTCTCAGCCCCGTGACTTCTTAAGCAGGTCACAGGGCTTGAGGGCCTCAGTTTTCCTGTCTGTATTAAGACCTGGAGAAGGGTCGAAGAGCCAGAGGGGAAAATGATTGTGGGACAACCCCAGGGAGAGGGGCCCAAGTGAGGACTGGGTGGGCAAGAAGAGACTTGATTCCAACTCTGCCACTACTGAGTGTGGGACCTCGGACACATTAGCCTCCATTTCCTGTCAGTGGAGTTGAATGACATCATGTGCAGCACACTGTGATGAATGAAATGGGCTAGCAAAGGGTCAGCCCCAGTGCCGAGGAGCCCGTGCCTCATAAGTGGCAGCTGTGGTGACTAACCACTGTCAGCTGTATCTGGGGGGTGGGGGTGCAAAGACTGCAGAAATGAGCGCAGGCAGATGAAAGGTCCCTGGCCGGGAGCCTGGCGGGCGGTAGCTAATCCCTAGCCGGGCACTAAGATCAGTCAGTAATCAGCAAATGTTACAGGCTGGTCTTTCGTTCCCCAGGCAGGGGACAGAATCCAGGCCCTCGTACACACCTGGCAAGAGCACTGCCACAGAGCCGCGCCCCCACCCAAGGCTGGGCCCGGTCGCCTCGCCTCCTAGCTGGTGTAGCAGTTAACACAGGGCCCAGGATCACTGGCCAGCTCCTCTGGGAACAGCAGGTGGCGGAGCGCAACGAGGAGGCCGCAGCCCGCCCAGGCTCCTACCTGATGATGGGTTCGCTGTCCACCTTCACGATGCAGTAGGGGTCGCTGCTTCCTGTGCTGCAAGATAGACAAGCAAGGGGCGGGCGGGGCTGGTGGGAGTGCCAGGACCCCCGAAGACAGTGAAGGGGCCTCTAGACGCCTCAGCAGGAGGGGCCAGGCAGGGGAGGGCAGGGGCTCCCCACCCAGGGGCAGGGGTACAGGTAAGGGTGCTACTTGCTGTTTCTGTTTCCTGCCCATTCTCATCCCACCCCGCCTTGCCCCGAGACTGAATCCCAGCAGCAGCCAGACATCTCTGGATACCCCTACCCTGATCCCCAGTATCTAGACTCTTATGCTCCCCTCCAAACCTTGCCTCTGCTGTCCCTGAACCCTCCTTGAAGAACATTCCCATGAGAAAAAAAACTCAAAGAATCAACAGCTGGGATCTCCTTTTATTAAAAAGTTTTCACACATCAAAAGAAATCACACACACACACACACACACACACACACACACATGAAATCACCAACAGAGTGAAAAGACAACCCACAGAGTGGGGAAAAATTTTAGCCAGTACTTCAGACAAAGGACTTCTATTTAGAACATATAAACAATTGAAAAAACTCAGACTCAAATCCCAGCACACTGGGAGGCTGAGGCAGGAGGGTCACAATTTCCAACCCAGCCTAAATAAGTCATCAAGTTAGCAAAACCCTGTCTCAAAATAAAAATAAAAAGGACTCCAGAGGTAGCTCAGTGTGAAAGTCAGAGACTCAGTATCTAGTATGGTTAAAAAAAAAAAAAAAAGATAAAGTCCCCACTCTCTGAGGCTGGGGGTAAGGGATCACCCCCATTCCACTCCCCACCACAGGACAAGGACTGAAGTGTGAGTCTGTTGATAGCTGCCTCCCCAATCTACATGACAGTGGAAACCATTTCTGTATCCCCAGGCCTAGGACAAGGCTTGACACAAGACAAGGGACCCCTAAGTGAGTGAGAATGAGTGAATGGAGGAATAAACGAAAGAATCCAGTAACCTGCTGTCCAGCTCCAGTGGAGAAGCCCTAGTTGGCTACCTCAGGGTGGTGGGACTGAGGGACTGAGGGGCTCCAGCCAGGGCAGGGGTGGGGGTGGGGGTGAGTGGCTCCAGAAGTGTGTACAAGGGTCCCTCCAGCCAACCTCCCCTCCCTGAGGAGGACCAAGTGCCTTTACAAGGGGAAGGCTGGGGAATTCCATACACTTCCCAGTTTCCTTTAGAGGGCTCTTCCAGGCGCTGACACCACAGGGTGCCACTGCCAAAAGGCCTCCTGACCAGGACAGGAAAAGCCTCGCAATGAGCCCAGCTGCCTCAGGTCCCTGAGATGGCATGGGAGGGGCACTCAATGAATGTGAGCCCTTCCCATAATGTCCCCAAGTACACAGCCATGACTGAAAGGCCCCTTCCTCCAGGGAGCCTCCTGAGAACACCCTACTTAGCACCCCAGGCCAAAGCCAGAGCTGGGAGGACTCAGGCCTCTTGCGCCCCACTGGCTGGGCTGGGCTGCAGAGCCCAGCAGGTAATCATGTATTTGCACGAGGAGCTCAGGGGAAGCAGGGATGGGCTCAGTGCCAGCTGAGGTGACAAGGAATTCACTCTGGCTGAGCCCCACTGGGGCGTCCCTTCTGCCCTGCTAGGGCCTCTTGGCCTACAGCCCTAGGACAGGGAATCCCAGGCCCTCCCAGCCAGTGCAGCACCGCCTAGGGCTCAGCTCCCACTCTGTGAATGAACAGGACCCAAGTGTGTACGACAACAGGGGTGGGAGGGGACAGTGTCAAGAGAGGCTGAGCTAGCGTGATGGCACAAGGGCACACACCTGCAATGCCATCACCCAGGAGGGTGAAAAGTTCCAGCCCAGCCTGGGCAGCTTAGCAATTTAACAAGAGCACACTTCAAAACAAAAGAAAAAATGAAAAGGGCTGGAGACGCAGCTCAGTTAGAAGGCCGGGGGTTCAACCCAGGTACTGAAATAAATAGATAAACAGCCCGGGTAGACACTGGTCCGGTCGGGCCTCTATATTTAGGGCCCTGGCAGTGTCTCGGAGGAAGGAGAGGGCAAACCCTGAAATAGCCCTGGGCGTGGGAGCCAGTGGGTCACTGCTCACCGTGGGACTCAGCTCCTGCCCAGCTGACCCAAGTACAGGGACAGAAGACAGGAGCCAGGCAGGCGCATCAGAGGCTCCTGCGGCTGCTGATGGTGCAACTGTGCTCTGAGCCTTAAGGAAAAACGAAATCCCTGGCATGGAAGTGGCAGGTGACAACAGAGTGCTTGTTGCTCAGAACTCAGTCAGGACTGACCACTAGAAGGAGCTTCCCAACCCTGATGCTACTCAGCAGACAGGGCTCCTCTCCACTCTTGCCTCAGGGACAGGATGAGACCTCCCCAAGGCAAGGCTCAGTTCTAAGAAACCCCAAAGCAAGCTTGCAGTCAGCGGCAGGCCCCATCAGCTAATGGGAGATCTAATACAAGCCCACAGGTGAAGGCCCTCTCCTGTTCTCCTCTAGAGACCCTAATAGGTGTTCCAACCACTGAAGGGTCAAAAGCTACATCCCCAGACTCTGCCACCTCACCGACAAGGCTGCAGGGCAAGGGCAAGGTAGAGAGCCAGGGACCTGCCCAAGGGCACCAGGAAGAACAGAGACATCTGAGAAGGGTCCTGAAGGATGCACAGGAGTTTTCTGGAGGGCAACAAAGGTGGGGGCTGTGAAGGGAGCTGACAAATGTGGGGGATGGAGCTTAGGAAGTGGCTTAAGGGACAGGAGACAATTGCAGTCCTCACCAAGGAGATGGCTAAGAGCGCCAGGATAGGGGAGTTGGGGAGGATTATAGACACTGGCTGGCTCGCCCCTGGGGATGCAGGCCCCCAGCTGAGTTCTTGAGCTGTGCAGAGGACAAAAACCCTGCTTCTTGTCCCCAGTAGCTTCTGCGCCCTGGAGCCAAGCACCAGGGCCAGCTGCTTCGGGGCTGGGAGGGAGGCGACAGACGGAGGGGCTGCTCCTCCCAGCCAGAGGAGGCCAAGATGACCTAGTTACAGAGCACGGGGTAGGGTGGGGTGGGGTGGGAGGGGCCAGCCTGAGGGCTGCGACCCTCCCTCAGCTCCTCTGCCTTTCCATCTAGGAGAACTCCTTTCCAGCTCCAGCCCCCTCCTCAGGCCCCAAAAACCTACGTAGAAATGCCCTGGCCCCTCCCATGCCATTGCCATGGTAACCTCCAAGTCGGCCTCAGCAGGCCCAGGGGGCCTTGAACTGGAACCACTCGTGGCGCAGAGCGTGCTGGGAATCTCACCGTGGCCACCGAGCGTGAGCAGTGCGTGCAAGCAAGAGGTGCGGGGGAGGGGGGAGAGNGGGGGGGTTGCCCTCCCGGCTCTCTGCTCTTAGCAGCCACTTCTCTGCCTCCTGGAGGCCTGCTGGGCGCCCCACAGCCAGGAAGGATGTAACCTGTTAGACTTTGGCCCTGTGCCTCCCTCTCAGGCAGCAACTCTCCCCAGAGATCTTTGCTTCCTACCGCTCCATCAGGGGAAACTGAGGTTTCACTAGCAAGGAACTACCAAAGGTTGCACACGAGGGAGAGGCCCAGCCAAAATGGGGAGTCAGGGATTGGGCAGGTCAGTCTGAGATCTCTTGAGGAGGGGGCAAAGAACTCCTCCCTAAAAGCTCTCCCAACCGTGCCAGGGGCCAGAGAAGCCCTGAAGATATCAATGCCCACTTAGGAGCCTCACACTCAAGCCTTTGCCCTCAAAGATAATACTGCAGGCTTCTGAGCCTTGGCTTTCCCATCTGTAAAATGGAAAGGTGATCCAGGTGTGGTAGCACACACCTGTGATTGTGTTGGGAGGCTGAGGCAAGAGGATCACAAGTTTGGGCCAAACCTGGGCAATTTAAGGAGGTCCTGGCTCAAAATTTTAAAATGAGGTAGGGGCTTGGTACACAGCCTAGTGCAAAGACCCTGGGTTCAATGCTCAGTATACACACACACACACACACAGGGATGGTGAGATTTGGGTGCTGGGTGGATGTGGGTATTGAAGCCACAGCGCAGGAAGAGAGGGCACAGCCACAGCACTGCCCAGGCACGGCCCACGCCGCTACCCCACACGTGTCCAGTCCTCGCCTCCGACCCACCCAAGCCCCTGCCAGGTGCACCACAGGAAGTCCCGGGGTAGCCTCTGGCCCCAGCAGTTTCAGATGCACACTTTGGATAGCTGGGCTTAGAGCCACTGAGGCCACTAGGATTCTAGGGGAACCCTGATTCTAAGGGGCCCCGCCCCTTTCAGAACACCCATGGCCTGCTCCCTGCAATGTCACTGACGCTAGGCCCTGCCCTAGTAAGCCCCTTCCTTTCAAATCACTGGGCGCTGAACCCCTTGCAGGTGCGGAACTCCTCTCCCTTGTCCAGTGTCTGCAGCAAACCTCACTGTCCCCATTTTCCTTGCCATTCGCCTCTGCTGTTCTTGGGGGCGGGCCGTGGGGACCCCGGAAAGGTCAGGCGTCGAGAGGGGCAGGGTCCTTTCCTGGAAAGTTGGGGCGCCCACCCCTGGAGCGCTCACATGTCCTTGGCAGGCAGGTTCTTCCCTTCCACGATGCGGATGGACAGCGAGCTACGCTTGGCCATCGCGGCTCCTACACGCGGGAAAAGACGGCGGGGTCCGGGCGACTGGAGACGGGCGACAGGCTGCGGGTGGTGCGGACAGGAGAGGAGCGCGGGGGCGGGGAATCGCTTCCACTCTATTCCCTGCCTCCGTCCCATTGGGGGGGGGGGCACTGGGCGGGTAGCGCCAATCAGCGTCAGAGGTTCCCCTCGCGGGGCGGGGCCGCCCTGCATCGCGGGGCTCATTGGCTGCCTGGTCCGGGGTGGGAGGAGGGGATTGCCCGGCCCGGTGGCGTCTACCCCCAAAGGGCTCTAGGCGCGCCAGCGGGGGCGATAGGAACAGGGAACCCGTCTAGGTCTAGGAGGTGCCACGTGTGATCAGAGTACAACATCCCGGCGCGCCGCGGGGGCGAGCTGACTGCTGCAGAACACAGGCAGGGAGGCTTGCAAAAGGAGGCAGATAGGCGCACACCTGTAATCCCAGCGCTCTTGGGAGCCTGAGAAAGGAGGATCCCAAATTTGAGCCTAGCCTGGCCATTTTTGTGACTTAGTGAGACCTTGTCACAGAATTGAAAGACAAGGCCGGGGAGATAGCTCAGAGGCATAAGGACCTGCCTGGCAAGCGCAAAGTCAGGGGCTCGATGGTCAGTACAGCAATTAATTAATTAATTAGAAGAGGCTGGGAATGTGGCTCAGTCCCAAAGCCCTGGGGTCAATCTTAAGTAAGGGGGGGGGAGCACTCACCCATAGCTCCAAAATTGCACAATCACCCGAATCTACAGAAGCAGGCCTGTGTAGCGTGAACCAAAGAAAGCACTATTGGTGAAATTAACAATTTACATAGAATTTGGGGGCCTGCCAAATAGCTCAGCGCATTAAAGCGCCTGCAAGCAGGTGCAGGGGTTGGGGGGTTCAATCCCTGGGCCTGCTGTGCCGGCCCCGCCCCTGGGCACACTGAGGTGGCAATTGAGACTGGGCGTGGTGGCGCATGCCTGTGATCCCAGCTCTTGGGAGGCTGTGAACAGGTGGATCACTACGAGTCAGATCTAGTAGTGAGACCCCCAAACACCCTGTAGACCCTTCCCTAAAATAAAAAATAAAAAAAAAATAAAAAAAATCATAGAACTTGCGTTAGATCCAGGAGTTAGCAGAAGTCCAGGCAGGCCTAGAGGATTTGGAACTCTAGGTGTGCAAAATCTGTTTTGTTTTTTAAAAAACACCTGCGTTGAGACAAATTTTCTCCTTGTCATTTCATTCACTTCCCTTGTACCCAGAGTGGTGAAAACCTGGTTGAGGGCCTCAGCAGAAGGTGACCTGCGCAGTCTGAAGGTCACACAGGTGGCCCCAAGCAGGTCCAGGCCAGCCTCAGACAACTGAGAACTTGGGATTTTCTCTAGGGGTAGGGGATTCCACCAGATTCACCAGAGCCAGGGGTCTGGTTTTCTCCACTGTACAGTTCTGAAGCCCAGAAGCAAGTGGCCTGGAAGCTCCCAACCTCCAATGTCCCCAGACTTGGGTCCCAGATCCAGCTTGGCCACTTCCTTGCTGCCTGGCCCTGGGCACTTCCGGTGCCTCTGGCACCTGTGGGAGCAGTACCACCTGTGTGTGTTGGGAAGGGTGTATTCCTGTCCTGGCCTGTTTTCCTTGCCTATCTGTGACTTGTACGCTACACACACATTAACAAATTCATACATTAAGGATTTGCAGCGCTTACAGTGGAAATAAATAAATAAATAAAGCTCAGCTTGGCGTAGTGGTGCACACCTGTGATTCCAGCTACTGGGAAGGCTGAGGCAGAAAGATCCCAAGTTTGAGGCCATGGTGGGCAACTTAATTAAAAAAAAAAAAAGTAAAGGTGGGAGGGATGTCTAGGGGTATAACTCAGAGAGGCCCTGTCTCCAGTACCGCAAAAGTGGGGGAATGGGTATAGACTGATAAACACATATCTCTCTTCTGTGGCAACCAGACACATTCCCTTTCCAGAGGTGTTTGCAGCACGCAGGCCTTGGTCCATCTGTCCGAAGACATTCTCTGCCTAGACATCAGCAGTCATGTTTTTTTTTTTTTTTTTCCTTTTATACATGTCACTTACTGTTTACAGTGGTGGTCATCTTCTTTTATCTAAAGGAACTATGTGTATCCATACATAAAACACACTGGTGCTGGGCGTGGTGGTGTGAGCCTGTACTACCAGAACTCTGGAGGCTGAGGCTAGAGGGTCCTACGTGTTGCATGTGAACAGATGTCACCAAAGATAAATTCCCACCTGGTATTTGCTTCTAGAGCCTTCTAGAGGATTTGCCAGACATCACAGTTCAGTGGTTGTTCCCATGGGCCAGACCACCAACAAGTAATCTCCCAGCAGTACCCCCCACACAAGCCTACGGCCTCCTCTGCTCCAACCCAGAATGGATCCTAGGTCCACACTGACCTAGTCACTCTTCCCACCCATGTGTCATTAGCCTTGCTCAAGTGTGGCTCTGTCCCGAGTGTGGCTGCACAGAGCAGACAGGAACAGACCACGTCTCTCTTCAGATCCTCGGTGGTTCCCATGTTCCCACAGGAAGGGTTCACTCAATGGCCAGTGGGTGTCACAGGGTCATTGAGACGCCCAGAGAACAAGGCCCAAAGGCTGCAAGTAGCCAGGAGCCATGCCCCAAATCACACCCCAGAGGTGGCTTGTAGCAGACGAGCCTTGGCACCAGGATTTTCATCTCTTGGGGACATTGGGCAGGGGACCTGTGCTCTGCACCTCTCATCATCTCTGGGCTGAAAGCCAGCTCCAGTGATTAGCCAGGCAGTGGAGAGCAGACAGCTGGGGAGGACGGGGTTGCTGAGCACCAGAAAGAGTGACAGTAGGCAAGGCAGGATCTAAACTGTCTCATGTCACGTCCTAGATGACAGCCTTTCCCACCTATTGGATGTTGCTAGGACTCTGCGCACCCATGTAACCCCCACCCCCCCACCCCCGCTTCTTTGAGTCTCATGACAGCCTGCACCATGAACACTGGTTTCCTGCAGCAGGATTCACTTTGGTGGGGAGGAGGGGCATCCTCAGATTCTGCCTGTGGCACCCACTGTACTATCAGCCCCCAGTGGCAATGCAAGGCCCTTCCCTCCATGTGGCCCTGAGCACAGGGACGCCTGGGGAAGAATTTTGTCAACACTGAACCAGCCAGTCCGAGCCAGGCTTGTGACCAGTTCCGAGAAACGGGTCTCTGGGGAGGCTGAGTCAGCAGGCCCTGCTGGAACGGGAGCTCTGGCTCAGGCATTGCCTTCAGCCTCCTTGATGGGAGCTGCAGAGAGGATCCCTCTGCTGAACTGACCACAACCCTCACTTCCTGCCCCCTCCATCATTCATTCACACTCTCATTTATCCACTGAGTCCTCCAGCAATTTATTAAGCATTTATTAAGCAAATACCTGCTGTATGCCAGGCTCTGTCCTGGGAACAGGGCAGCCAGCGAAAAGCCAGCACCTTTGAATTCAAGAGGCTGAACAGAAAGATGAATGTAAAAGGATAGGTAAAGGGAGACACAGACCTGTAATCTTCTGAGAGGCTGAGTCAGAAGGATCACAAGTTCAAATCCCACATAAATAACTTAGTAACGTAAGAGAGAACCTGTCTTACAGTTTAAAAAAGAATGAGGGTATTAATTATAAAGATGCTAAGAAGCAAAAATGTATATTGTGTGTAAACTTAAGTTGATGTTGATTCTATGAAGCAAGAACCAAATTATCTTGTGAAGTGTTAAACACAAAAATAGTAAAATAAACATGATGACAGTACTATAGAAGATGCACAGGTTGTAAATAAATTTAAAGTGGTATGCAAAAAAAAAAAAAAGAATGAGGGGTTGGTGGTGGAGCTCAGTGCAAATATTATGGGTTCAACCCACAGAACTACAAAAAAAGAGAGGAGAAGCAAGAGAAATGAAGGGAGGAGGAGGAGGAGGGTGGGAGATCCTGGGTCTTCCAAGACCAGCTCTGAGCTGGGCGTAATCTCAGCACTAGGAGACTAAGTCAGGAGGATCACTGCAAGTTTGAGGCCAGCCTGGGTTATGCAGTGAATTCAAAGCCAGCCTGAACTACAATACCCCTGTCTCAAAACAAGCAAACAAAAAAGACCAGCTCTGGAAGTGTCCACAAGGAAGTCTATGTGATGGGCAAATGCTATGGTTTTGAATATGTCCCCCCCAATTTTTTTTTATTGAGTCATTGCTCCCCTACGTAGTCCATTCCAGCCTTGAATTCAGCTGCCTCTGGCTTGCTTGGTCGCAAGGTGCATACCCTGCACCACCCTGGAACTCTGCAGAAGGCGCTCCTGGATATGGTCCCTCAACCTTAAGCTTGCACGACGGTCAGCTAGCCAAACCTCTTTTCTAAAAAAGATCTCAGCCTCTGGTGTTTGTGATAGCAACAGCAATCCAGCTAAGACAGAAGCATCAGGAGACTTGCAGGCATAATGAAGACTGGGGATTCTGAAAGAATACAAGAGGTAGCTCATGCCACCTGTGAATGAGGATACTGCCAGAAAGCAGCCAGTGGCGAGTCTCAGGTTTTGGAAACATAGTGTATGGCATGTTTTGACTGCTGTGCCGGCCCCACCCCCAGGGCGCACTGAGTTGGCAATTGAGACTGGGCGTGGTGGCGTCGCACCTGTAATCCCAGCACTTGGGAGGCTGTAAGGAGGAGGATCACTATGAACCAGATCTACTAGTGAGACCCTGAACACCCTGTAGATCCTTCCCTAAAATACAAAAAAAAAAAAAAAAAAAAA